>JAPYZJ010002368.1:0-39388 GCA_030522765.1 Ophioninae sp. B BG-2022a
AAAAGAAAAAAAGGAAAAAAAAAAAAAAAAAAAAAAAAAAAAAAAAAAAAAAAAAAAAAAAAAAAAAAAAAAAAAAAAAAAAAAAACAACAAACAAATTAAATGAAAGCGAACAAATATGTTTAATATTTATCTTTTTTGTTAAAACGAACAAAAGTGTGAACAAACCCGATGAAAAAAACAATTATTTAACAAGATAGTAAAAAAGATTTTACTAGAATTTTTTAAGCGCAAAATAGGATGCAGTATTTTTTTTTTTCGACACAATTCTTTCGGTTTGAAAATTTATTGTTAGTCACTGATTTTTGTTCTATTTAAAAAAAATTGGAATCTTCTTTTCGAAAATGATTAATTTATTGTTTGTTCTTAGAGCGTTTTTCAATTAGCTGTTTCAAGCGATACTTTTCAATTTATTTGTCATTTACTCGAGTATAATTAATTACCTTGCAAATTTGGTTTCGATGCTGCGATAAATCGTCTCTCTGTTGATACCTCTTCTCTTTCGGTTTCCACGATCTTCGTAAGGCTCAAAGTCCGTGGAATTTTGGGGTAACCCGTACATAGCCTCAAAAAAATACGACATCGAAACGGAATTTCTTGGAGGTTCAAGTGGCACGGCAAGTGCCACGAAGATCTGTCCAGGGAAAATGTTAAAAAAATCTATAATTTTTTAAAAATATTATATCATAAAAATAAATTATTAGAATGTAATGATCTTTATATTATCTATTATTTTTTCATTTATATACATATACAGTACGTGTATATAAATATAAAAATAATTTATAAAATAATTTATAATTTATATTTATATTAAAATATAAATGTAAATTATAAATTATCTAATAAAAATATTATGTCATATTTATCAGTGTTATAAGTTGTGAGAAGTGATATGAGACACTTAACTGATTGAAAAATTACAATTAACAAATTATTACAAGCTACCAAAAGTTTTGAGTAATTTTTGTAAATTTTAGCAAATTCTGTAACATCGGTGAATTTCGGTTACAATTTTGTTAGTAACAATGACGTTCAACATTTTTCGAGAGAAACTTGCTTATAATTTACCCCGCAGTTTTTACGGAGTTGTATATTTTTTTCTACCCCGACACGAAGACTATTCGTACACGTAAGTTATAAGTCGTATTCACTGGAACGATCCTCGGAATGGATGGTGTTAAAAATTCAAAGATTCGAGGATACACGTGTGTATGGGTTTCTCCAGGCTGAGTTGAACGAGAATGTTCGATATTAATTTCTTCCTCCCGTTTAAGTATCGAAAAATTATTATTGGGATATTAATTGAAAATTTAAAAAGTCATTTTGTCTATTAACAATTTTGTATCATTAATGATTTTCGGAACCTGATTGTCTTCGACGAAGGGTAAAACAAGTTGAAAACGAAAATCGCCACATCGTAAATGATTTCGCATACAAAATCCCGCAAATAATATTTTTATGTTCGTTTTATACATAATTCATAAAAAAATTGTTCGTAGAATTGAGGGGTTAGGATGCTGCAAAAATTTCAAAAAATTCTTCGTGAAATTTAGGGGTTAGGATATTGCAAAAATTTCGAAAAATTGTTCGTGCAATTAAGGGGTTAGGATATTGCAAAAATTTCGAAAAATTGTTCGTGGAATTAAGGGCTTGAGATACTGCAAAAATTTCGAAAAAACTTTCGAGGTTACTGAAATTGAAATTGAAGGTTTAATTTAATTATATTTTCGGGCACGTTAACGAAATTTGGAATATTATTATTCTCGTGTTCAGAAACTGAAACAGCCGGTATATGCAAATAATACTTCGCACGTATCATAGTGATCGTAGAATTTTTCACTCACCCCCATAGTGCTCGCTTCGGGAAACGAAAGTGCTCGTATAGGTCGGTGAAGGAGTGTCGCTATCTCAGAATTTCTCTGCTCCGAAAAAACTCCATCGATTTTTGTTGATATCACAAAATGTCTGAAATAATAGTCAAACTGATCAGAAGTGATGGTATAATACATTAAATATATTATAGACGTACTTTTTATTAGATTGGAAGGTACAAAAAAATTTTGAGCACGTAAAAGAATTAATTGAATATTATAAAAAAATAATTGAATTTTACTATCATTTTATTTACGTGCCATGAAAATTTCTAAATGATTTCAATTCTTCCTTATTCTATTTTTAAAACTTACTAATCAATTTTTTTCTTCTTATTCCTATATCTCGATTTGTTTATTAAAAAAAACTTCACATTTTGCTTCGTCAACCAAAAAAAAAACTGTTGGGGGATGTTTTGGTTTCGTTTGTTCGAAATTAGGTTTAGTCGGACTTACGTAAGTATTTTAAATGCCGATACAAAAGAAACCATCCTGGCTCCTTTCGAATTCATTGCAGTTACGAATAACGCGAATAGGATTAATCAGAATAGCGATTAAATACTATTCACTGTCATTAAATTCTACCAGTTATTAATAGCACATCTTTTTTTGAAAGCTGAATTATTTATTTTAATTTATTATAATTTAAATAAATGATTAGTAGATTTTTAGGTTTATTATTTTTCTCAATTATTAGTTTATCAATTATTATTGTTCTCCGAAAATTATTACTTTTTTCAAGATGAAAACTTTTTTTTTTAATGAAAAAGAGAATTTAAAAACAATTATCGACGAGAATTTTAAAGTTATTTCGAGCTATTGCCTTCGTGTATAAGAAAGAAAACAAAAAATACAATTGCAGATGAAATTAATCGACGATTCAAAATCTTGGTTTTCACTTGCGGTCCAATATTTTTTCGATTACTTGTTTGATTGTTATTTGAAACGCGTCGACCAAGTTTCAATTCTGAAATGTCGAAGGCATTGAACTGATCGCGGGTCAACGTCATCCGTGTCCAAAACGAAAATCGGAAGCGTGAACGAGAGAAAGGAAAAAAAATAGAAGTGGTATAACAGAATGCCGGTACAGTTATGAATAAGTCTCGAGGCGATAATTGGAGTGCACACGAAGTCCGTTCGTTCGTAATTCTCACCTTCCCGTCGCGCTCACACCAAAAAAAAATACCGAGTAAAAAAAAACATGACATAATCGATTTTGTCCCCCTTACAATTTTCCTCATCAAAAGAGCCAAGAAATCTTCATCTTCGATATTGGAAAATATCACATTTCTCATTTTTTAAAAATTATTACGATATGTGAATAAATTTTTCCGATGTTTCTTTCGAAACGATTTTTTCAAACAATTTTCCAAAATCATTTGAATTATATTTACCGTATAGATGATTTCTCGATATTTGAAAATTTTTTTGAATCACCATTGTTATTATGTTTTCTAAATGAGTTGCCATTTACACAATCCCTTCAAATGGCAGTTTAAATTCTTTTTTTTTAAAAGGAGGAATGAGCCTTCGTGGTTTATACCTGATTTTGCAAACGTTGATAGAAGGCTGGAGGATCGAGGGGCTTGTCCTTTTCATGCCGTTTACAGTCAGCCGAGTTCCAAGCCTCGGACGTCACGGTCTCCTTGGCGAAATTTTGCATTTACTTCTAACGCCACCAAAGACCCGAGAGGAATACGGAATGTAGTCGGATCACGAATATACGATGCGGTCGTAATAATCGGTAGGGATTCAAGCGGTAAAGCTTGTCAAATAACCTATCGCGAATGCTCGTACGTTCCCTTAAATAACATCACGAGAATACGCGAATTTTCGCATCCCACGACCGTCCCTTTTATTGCGGCACTTGCGACCTTTCGCAAAAGAAATCCACGAGAAAAAGGTCTCATGTTAGTCCCGTCGTGCCATCAGCGTTTGTCATTCTCTTGGTGTCTCACCAAAAATGAAAACGTTCCGAATTTTTGGTTTATCCGGGATAGCGAACGCCCGCCACGTTTTCTCATCAAGTCCCACGAGAACGACAATTTTTCTGCCGTCTCTCTCCCCCTTAGTACTCTTTGCATCCAAACGTGCGATGTTCCCGCCAGATTTATTTCACTGAGCGAATAAATGGAAATTCACATGGCAAACGTTTGCTCATTGTGCCACGGGTGTACTTGAATTATCCTGGTAATTCTTTATTTTTTTTTTTAACACGATACATTCTTATTTGTTTATATATAATTTATTAATATTTTTAACATACAATTACATTTCCATGATATATTAAGAATAAAGAGGACCAATGTGAAAAAAACAGCAGCGAGTTTGAAGGAGAACAGCTTGAAAGAACGAATAAAACAAAGGAGGGCAGTGCCGCGCCTTATATACCCTAGGCAACGGTGCAGCGCTTGCGAGAAACGCCGGGGCCGTGCGCCGCCCTGCGGTCAATCGTGGAACTAAAAAATTTTTTTTTTCCTCTCTAACTCTCGCGTCGCCGTGAGTTCGAAAAGTGTATCGATTCTGTCGTCGCGTCAGTACTATTGCCATTATCACTAACACAGACATCCTTGACAACACCTAGGGCTTACTCGATGCATTTATATTCGACGATTTTATTATTCATCACAGTGCAGCTTTGAAATTTCGTCTCGGTGTAAAGACTGTTCTTCAAGGGTCAGTGCTCGCCGGAAATTGTATTTAAATTGATTGCGCGAGAAAATTGAAATAGTGAAAAACTTTTTTGGAGGATCCTCTTTCGCCGTTGGGGCACGCAATCACGCTCGTTTCCTGCGCAAAATTCTACCCGCACAATTCACGCGAAAGTACACAAACCCACACACACGTACACAAGGGGCTTCAACTTTCTTAAAACTCGTCCTACGAAATTCCCTTCCGCTCTTCCTGCCAACGTTAGCGTCTGGCCTCACCCCGGCAACCCGAGATTCCTATCTCGTTAAACTTGTCGCGAAATTTTATGAGTTTCGTGAGCTATCCGGGTTTCGAGATCCCGCGGAACAAAGTGCGATCGATGTTGGTGACAGTGAGACCATCTCCTCGTCCTCTTCGTTCTCTCACCCTCTAGACAACAATCTCACCAACGAATAATCCTCCAGATCTTGTTTCATCTTGCCTCCGCATGAAAAAAAAAGACAAAAAAAAAAAAAATACAAATCGCTCGAGTCTCAAAACTTTTACGTTCGATTTCTCACGAACCCGTCTTCTCGGGTGGCGCCTTTCCGGATTACAAAATGGAAATTCCACCCTGCTGTATTTTCGTTTTTCACGAATGAGAAATATCAAAATCGTAAGATCTGCTATTTCTTTCAACCACACGTTCTTACCAAAGATCCCTGTCATAGGAGAAATAATGGTTTGAAAGATTGGAGCTTTTTGAAAAATGTTAATAAATTTATTCGATTGTGACGGTAATTAATGTTGATCTAGCAACAACTATAACACCAGTAGCAATAATCATGTTAATAATAATATTGTTAGTATGTGATCGATCTAAATAAAAACAATTGCAACAACAGTAACAACAACAATAATAATTAGATAACGATTATAATGTTATGACAGCATGATTGTGGTAATTATTATTATTATTACTATTAATATTATTATTATAAATAATATTCTTCAGCTTATAACAATTTTTTATTATTAAATTCAATTATTATTCATCATTTAATAGTTCAATTAAATGTTGAGAAAACATTCAATGACAAACGCTGTACTGAAATATTGGTACTTTTATTCTTCGTGTGAAAAAATTATGTTTTCTTTTCCTTCCGAAGATAAAAGCAAGAAAACAATTTAAATTCTCCAGGTCGTGTTAATGAGTCAGCCGAGCCGGTAATAACGGTCGTGAGGTACTAGAAGTTACCTAAGTCGATCAGTCGAGACTCAGGGTTCAATATATCCATCGTCCAGCAATCCGGAAGCTCCGCACTGTTTATTATTTATTTGTTATTATCTGAGAAGTAATGTTTTCGAGGAGTTGGTCGTCAGGGTCGTTGAGGACGATCGGATGTTCGGTCGGTTTGGTCTTTGTCCTCCAGTCGGTTTTTGCGCGCGGAAAAATAACGTTGAGGGATAAACAGCACCTGAAGAGTGATCGGCAGAGGTCATTGAGGTCAGACGAGATCGGAAGTGAGAGATATCTCGTTTATCCGACCCCTGCGCCACCAGGGGCTGTAACAAGAGTTCAGGTAAATATGTTCAATCATCCCGTAACGGCAAGGACATTCAAGGTCAAACGGGAACCAATATCGTCGTTAGTTTTACGAAAATTGTATCAATATTTTTGGTACTAAATATTATCTACAATCAAAGTACCAACGATTTTTCGGACCAAATTATGTCACTTGCCTTTCGATCGCCACGACCTTGAAAATATGGCACCCGAGGTACCATTTTTTTTTCACTCGTAGGCTGTATGGAAATACGGCGAATATCACTTCGCAACGTTTCTGTTTCCGATATTGACCTTGAAAAAAAAATGGCACCGAGGGTACCATTTTTGTTGATCTTGGAAAAATGGTACCTTTGCTACAATTTTTCCAAGGTTTTCTTTACACTTCTCCTCGTGTCGAAATTTTCGAAAATAGTAGCTTGCAAATCAGTACCAAAAATTGGGAAAAAATGGTACTCCCCCTTCGAGCGGTAGAATTTTTGTTCTTTTTTTGACGAACGTCGGAAAAAATTACGTCTATCTCGGGAATGACCTTGAAGAGAGATTTTATCGTAGAAGCACAGACGAATTCCCGCGCGAATTTTACCACGTGACGTTTATCCGTGCGAGCGTACATTTGGCGATGTTCGCGGCGAATTCCGACGAGACCTGCCACTCGACGTCGATCGAGGTATGAGGTGCAGCAATGAAAAAAAAAAAAAAATTGAAATAAAACGTAGAAGTTGTAGGAGTGGACTGTGGGGAATGAAAAACGACAAGAAACGTCGCTTTGACGTTTCCCAACGTCTTTTCACGTCCAAAGAATTATCGATCGATATCGCACAGCTGATAATGGGTCTTGGTCTCCCGATGGAAGTTGACGTCAGTATGATCGTCGGTTACGTAATGAAATTCAATTACGTCTTGCCCTACAACGCCTCGGACCTGACCGAACCAACCTTCGACTACTTAAGCCGCGACCGATCAATCGATCGGCATCGCACTCTTCACCGGTCTAAAAAAAACGACGACGACCAAAAACAGCCACGAGGTACGAACTCCCTGCTGCAAAAAAAACGAACTGTTAACAGGCATGGTTAATTAGCTAATTGACGTTGAGATTAATTTGCAATGTAAAAATGTCAAATTAAATATAAAAAAATGTAAATCAAATTTAAAAAATATATATGAATTTAATCAGCCAAATTAAAAAAAATCAATTTAACACTTCCGAATCAAAGTTTATAATCAAATAAATCCATTCAAACAAATGAAATATAAAAAAATGTCAATCAAATTTAAAAAATGTATATCAATTTAATCAGCCAAACTAAAAAAAAAATAAATTTAACACTTTTGAATCAAAACTAATAATCGAACAAATCCATTAAAACAAATCAAATATAAAAAATGTCAATCAAATTGAAAAAATATTTATCAATTTAATCAGCCAAATAAAAAAAAATCAATTTAAGACTTTCGAAAGAAAATGAATAATCAAACAAATCCATTTGCACGACATTTTATAATTTATTATTGATTTTGCTTGTGTAGGTTTGAAAGTTAGTAAAAACGAAATAAAAAAAAAGTTCCAAATTCAAATGAATAATTAATGAAATTAATTAAAATTATTGTTCTCACTGTTCCAAGTTTTTTTGTTATTCTTTTAGAATTTGTTTGCGAAGTAATTTTGTACTTTATTTTTTATTGTTCTCTCATTGTTTTTAACATTTTCGCTTATTTTCGTTAACTAATCTCGAGTTAGTTAATCTTCATGTAAATTAGTTAATCAATCCCCTCGTTAATTATTCACACCGTTAATTATTTAATTAATCACAGCGTCAATTATTAAATTAATATCGACGTCGATTTTTTAATCAATTTCATCGTATCGAGTAATTATCCGGATTAACGTGTAAGATCATTTGTTGGATTTACAATGTCGATATTTTTCGTTGTGATTATTTTCATTAATGGCGATTACAATTTTCATCAACGTCGCTTCGTCGTGATTATTTGGCGAAAAATATCAACAGGAAATCGCGAAGTGGCATCGGCGTCGCGTTGGGAAATCTACAGGGCCATTGAGTCAGCCCTCGAAAGCTTTCGAGTTTCGGGAAAGGGTTGCCTCTTGAAAACCGTTTGCCACGCTGCGGAAGTAGCCTTCGATAACCCTCGTTCAGGACTCTTCGCCGAACTTCTCCACGTACTGCTCACGTAAGGGTCGCAAACTTATGAAGTTTCTCCCCGACTGCTGATCTGTCCTTTCTTCGTTTATTTTGGGCGTTTGCTTTCAATTTTGAAAAAAAAATTTTTTTTTATTTTTTCATTCACTATTTTTTTCGACATTTGGAAAAATTCATATTTTTCTTAGAATAATACCTATGTTATTTATTACTGCTGATTTGTCTGTTCCTCGTTTATTTTAGGCGTTTGCTTTCAACTTTGAAAAAAAAAAGACTTTTTGTCCTTTTTTTTTTAAAAAAAAGGACTTTTTTCATTTTTCTATTCACCATTTTTTTCGACATTTGGAAAAATTCATATTTTTCTTAGGATAATACCTATGTTATTTATTATTGCTGATCTGTCCTTTCCTCGTTTATTTTAGGCGTTTGCTTCCAATTTTGAAAAAAAAAAGGCTTTTCATTTTTTCATTCACCATTTTTTTCGACATTTGGAAAAATTCATATTTTTCTTAGGATAATACCTATGTTATTTATTACTGCTGATCTGTCCTTTCCTCGTTTATTTTAGGCGTGTGCGTTGAATTTGAAAAAAATACTTTTTTCTTTTTTTCATTCACTATTTTTTTCGACATTTGAAAAAATTCATATTTTTCTTAGGCTAATACCTATGTTATTTATTACTGCTGACCTGTCCTTTCCTCGTTTATTTTAGGCGTTTGCGTTCAATTTTGAAAAAAAAAGACTTTTGTCATTTTTTTATCCACCATTTTTTTCGAAATTAAAAAATTTTCATATTTTTCTTAGAATAATACTTACGTGTATTTTTTTTTTTGAATTTCCGTCCGTTTTCTCATTCTCTCGCACTAGAGGGTGGGGAATGGTAATAAAATCTCCTTATTTCCTACCGCAGTCCATCGACGACTCGGGAGAAATACGAAGCGATCGGCGATCAGGAATATCGTTCGGCCGAAGCTGCGGGTAGAGATAATCCAGGAAAGTGTGTAAGTCTATTTCCCGAATGTGATCACAATCTCCTCGAATATTTCACGGAAACCAGTGCGATCGTGGATGAAATGGAGGATCTCGCTTTTTTACGAAAACCTTGAAATTAAGCAATTTCGATTGTTTTTCTTTTAAATAAAAAGTTCATCGCGAATTCAATGGCAAATTCGTATTCATAGGCTCGAAATCTATTTACATATACAGGGTGTCCCATGACGCAATATTATCTGTAAAATGAGGGGTTGGGAGTGAAATTATCATTAACAACAATAAATATCATTAATTGACAAATTAATATCAAATAACAACTTTTATATAATAATAACTACAAATAAAGGCAAGTAATAACTTTTGTCATTTTTGAAAACAATCTTTCTCATTTTTGTTTTCCAGATCACTTCTCGTACAGGAGTATTAAAAAAAAAAATAATAACTGTGAAAATATCGGCTAAAATCCAACCCAACAAAACTTAAACAAAATTCGAAATAATTATTATATTTAGACGTTTAGTGTCATATCGCAGGTTTATGTCGATGTATTTTTATACCTTGAAGACAAATCTACAATTTACTTCGGCTTGAACTCTCAATTTTCAGGGAAAAATGTCAAAAAATATGCTAGAAATTTTTTTTTGCATTTTTCTAGCCTAGTTTCGTACTTAATAAAAATTGAATAAAAAATTAATAACAATTCAGGGTTTGATCCGAGAACCATCAATCGACTCGGAATTTTATCCCCAACCCACCGTTTCACGGATGACATTCCACCCTGTATATTCCTGCGAAAAGCATAAAAAATCCAATTATTTTTTGCACTTTGACATTAATTTTTGGAAAAAATGTTTTTTCCTTTTTATTAAATCGTCTGTAACTACTGAACTTTTGGGTTTACAATTCTACTCTGCACTTAGTCTCTTCGTAATCGTTGCCTTTTCGAAAATTCTTTTGAATCATGAAATATTTTTGAAAAAAAAAAAAGAAAAAAAAACTGACTCTTAAAGCGGTGTTTTGGGCCGACTTTTGACCGAGTTCATTTCTACCGATTTCCATAAAACTCTGCGACCACGAAATCTCATTCGAATGACGAAAAAAGCGAATGAAAAAAAAAAAAAAAACGTAGAAATGAAACCCGACAGAATGGGGAAGAACGCGATAGCAGGAAGGGAACGTGTGACGTTGTAATCAAGATGTTATTGGCACTTTTCTCGTTCCCGATAACAGGTGCAAGGGTGGACGCTCGCAGAGCTCAGAAAAATCTCATGAACAGTTCGAATTTATTAAATCCTCGTCTGGGTGGGCAAAAGCGAGGGATTGAAATGTCATCCGCAGAGAAGGCTCGGACCCTTTTCATTTTTCTTTTACGAAGGGAGGAGGTCCTGGTGTATCTGAATGTGGCCCGAAGCTGTGGAAACGAAGCTCCGGAATTCCGGTTAATTAATTGGAACGCTTATCGAGTGACGTCGATGGAGAAGCACCACTCGTCGAAACTCGACTGAGCTGGAAAAATTTAATCACAATTTTTTTTTTACTATCTTCCCATTTCTAGATAAAAGTCCAAAAACAAAAAAAAAAGAAAACACGAAATTCGATTCTAGCCGATATTTTCACGGTTATTAAATTTTTTGTTACTGCAGTACGAGAAGTGATCTGGAAAACAAAAATGAGAAAGACTGTTTTTGAAAACGACAAAAGTTATTATTTTTCTTAATTTGCAATTTTTATTTGTTTGGGTTTGTTATTTATTCTTGACAATGATAATTATTAGTTAATGATAGTTATTAATTAATAATAATCATGAGTTAATGATAATTATTAACAAACGAGACTTTTTGGTTGAAGTAAAGAGCTTTTTCTTTACTTCAACCAAAAAGGCTCGTTTGTTAAACAAATTTATTTCAGCGTGATAATAATTATGAATAATCATTGTTAACTAATAATTGTTATTAATGAATAATGATCATTAACTAATAATTATCATTAGTTCTTAATTTTCTATCAATATCTGTCACGTTGAAGTAAAGTTAATTATTATTACTGATAATTATTAGTTAATGATTACTTAATGATAATTAGAAATTAATGATAATTATTCGTAATTATTATCACCCTGAAATACATTTGTTTAAAAAGCCAGCCTTTTTGCTTGAAATAAAGAATTTTCTCTTTGCTTCAAACGTCACTTAGAAACCACGTTGTAACGTGCTACGATGATTTTTCCGGAAAATGCCAAGTCTGAGATCCCGCGTCATTCAATTCCGCATCCAATGAAACTTTTCGTAGCCCTCTGGGTGAAAACCCCTTCGAGAGAAATTGGACGAAAGATCTGCCGTCGAGATCAGGCGCGAATGGGACTAGCAGTTCACCTCCGGGAGGGGGTCAACGAGCTACAAGTATATTTAGTCGTTTGCTTTTACGAGTTTTCGCGATGAAAAGTACTCGGATGAATATGTTTAAGCTACAGCCGGAAGTTGTGGAAACAACCTAAAATATATATGTATATAGATGTAGCGGAGATTTTATTAGGTCGTTGAACGAGCGGGGCTTGTAATTCAATTCGCTGCGCCAGAATTCACAAATCGTGCACGTCGCAATGATCTTGGTGGGTTCACGATGGTAGCGTGTTGTAGACAGGGAGTTTGATGTTTTACTGTCGGTGCAGCTGCTTCCCTTAAACTCACCCTGGCACGCTTCGAATTTTCATTGACCATTGGGAATCCTGAAGTTGCCAAGGATCCGATCTTGCTCTATTTCCGGCTGGTCCAATTTTCCATTTTTCGGTCTTTATTGGTTCTGAAAAAAACAAAACAAACAAAGCGTTACCATCTGGCGGTAAATCATTGCGCAGGTTGACCTAGTTTAGATCAAGCCAGAACTAGGTGTAGGCAAATGTAAAGGTTGCTAGGTCTAGTTCAAAATAGCTTTTCCTGGGTTCGGATCATCTTTGCTTTGGCTGAGTTTAAATTAGCTTAGCCTTTAAAGACCTATCTAGATTTAGATCGTTTATAGATCTATCTGGTTGATCTAGATCTGGATCAACCTAGCTTCTGTCAGATTTTGATCAACTTAGATTTTGGTGAGTCTTGATTAACCTAGCTCTTGGATATCTAGATCAACCTAGCTTTTGCTAGGTCCGAATCGACCTATTTTCCAGGAGGTGTGGAAGAAACTAGCTTTTGCTAGGTGCAGATCAACCTATTCTTGAGTATATCTAGTAGTAGATCTGCATCAACCCAGCTAGATCATTTGCTAAGTCCAGGTCAAGCC
This sequence comes from Ophioninae sp. B BG-2022a, assembly GCA_030522765.1. Lineage (NCBI taxonomy): Eukaryota > Metazoa > Arthropoda > Insecta > Hymenoptera > Ichneumonidae > Ophioninae sp. B BG-2022a. The sequence continues at coordinate 12,503 of JAPYZJ010002368.1, forward strand.
AGTTTTTGCTAGGTCTAAATCATTTTAGTTCCAGCTAAGTCTAGAGTAGATTTAAACCTAGATTTCAATGAGAGATTCAATGTAAACCTAGATTTCAAGGAAAGATTCAATTTAAACCTAGATTTCAATGAGAGATTCAATGTAAACCATTCAATGTAAACCTAGATTTCAATGAGATATTCAATGTAAACTGATTCAATCCTTCAATTCATTGATTTCAATCCTTCTGATGAGTCTTGATCAACCCAGCTTTTGGATATCCAGATCAACCCAGCTTTTGCCAGGTTTTAATCAACCTAGTTTCCATTAAGTGATGACGAAATTAGGTTTGGCTAGGTGCAGATAAACCTATCTTTGATTACATCCAGATCAAACCACCTAGATCGTTTGCTAGTTCCAGGTCAGCCCAGCTTTTGCTAGGTCTAAATCATTTTAGTTCCAGCTAAGTCTAAAGTAGACGTAAACCTAAATTCCAATGATCTAGATCTAGCTTAGGTTTGAATAATCGCAGAAATTGACTTAGACTCAATTTTTTCCTGATTTCCATCGTAGCAGAGGTCGACAAAAATCCACTTTTTGTCAAATCTGTAACGTTTGGGGTTGTCAATTTTTTCTACGGATCAGAAGCAACGCCTGTACGAGGGAACGCAATTTTCGTTAATTCGATGACGTCGAATAACGCTCGAGCAGAGCGCAACTCTTTGTACAATGGGGTTCCATCATAAACCGGTATAACTGTAAAATTCTCACCTCGGAGAAGCGCTAACTCGTAGTTTGTTCAAGACGACGTGCGAGAACGATCTAACGGACCGTTATAATTCGGTTTGGTAGCGCGGCCTCGCGATATAGACGCTGTCCTCTTCCGCTTCCCTTGGCTTCGACTCAGTGCCTAGAGCTATATCTTATCCAGCCTTCAACCTTATCAGCCACGTTCTCCTTGCCGACTGCCGGTTCGCGAGCATTATTTTTCGCTCGAGAAGACGGAACAATCTTGGCCTCTTGAGATTCACCCTTGAAGCTCATTAACGACGAGCTCTCGACTGCTCTTGGCATATTGGATTCGCCAAGGCGAACATCACATTGGTGAACATCAAAGAGGTGATGAGCGCTCAGCCGGTTACCTAGATTAACCCCGTGAAGCTAAAGATCACCAGAATCAAAACTGCACGTGTGAACCACGTGGGGATTAAGATTACATCGAAGAGAATGAAACTCGTGAAGACCAAACGGATAAAAAATCACATTGGTGATACGTCTACGCAATTGGAGATTTCACAGGTGAAATCAACGCAGCTGAATACTAATCAGCTGTTAAGAATCTTGATAGAACTTTATTAGAGCTAACGAATCTTGACGGAACGTCGCAAGATAACAAGTAAAAAACGTAATTGGCTAAGTTCACGGAGCTTGATACGATTCGGCTTGAAGATTTCATACGCGAACCCGACGAAGTTGAAAACCGGAAGAAATCGGTAGTGACAGCGTGGATGGATTCGAGACAGACGAAGATTTCTTTGACGAAGCATTGGAGAGGGTAGATCAAACCCAGCCAACCAATTACTTCAAAACTGGCCAGGTAGAAAGAGCACGTATCTCTTCTGGTAGATAATCCAGTTACGGACCATCGAGAAACCGAGGATCGATTGCCACTCCGGAAAGTTCTTCAGCTTCAATATTACAGCGCTTTCAAGATCCGTTTTCAGCTTCATAACCTCAATCGAGACCATACCAGCGACGATGACGGTTTCAATTATTCCAGCTATAATTCTGATCCTTTCTTCAGCATCAGACGCGAGAAGAGTTGTCGACTTTGAAGAAGATCGTGCCGATGAATACGTCACGGATGTTACCGATATTTCATTTATCTCAGCTACGGACGAGAATGAAGGATTGACCAGGAGAGTTGTGGATGCAGATGAGGATTATCCTAGGATGTTGAACGGTCCTTTCACTCGGCATTTTCTTCCTTCGTATCCTCCGGTCACTCGTTCAATCGCCGCAATGCCCACGTACCGTAAACCCAATCCGGGCTTGATCCAAGTTGATGAACCGTTCGATCACAAAGACGTTTTATCCTCCAGACTGGACAAGAGGAGCTTGACTTTTCCGGATCCATCGACCATTCTGGTTAGTACAATCTTCACGATGTTCAGAATCCTATTGGGTCTTCTCATCATTATCATACCCCCATCCAACTTCGCATCCTCCAACGTTTGGGTTCTCTCGGTTTCCGGCTGATAGTCAACCGAGTTACGAACACCGCAGTCCATTAAGTACCACCCTGGAGGTAAGTGCAGCGCCCCTGCAGTTTGCTAAAAAGCTACCAAGCCATACCCTGAGGTCACCACGGGGGCACCCGAGTTGCTGGAGAGACACCTGCCGGGCTACCGAAGCCTTTCGACATACCGCACGATCCTTTATCAGCCCTCGCGTTCCTTAATTATTCACAATGCATCCCGGATAAACGCTCGAGGACACTCGAACTTTCAAGGACTCACCTAAAAATTCAAAGCCCGTCACTTTGTCGAAGTGAACCCACGGCTTATTCGCCTTTTCGCTATTTCTCGTATTTTACGAGCTGGAAAACTTTGCCATGAGGCGTTCCATTTATTGTCAATAGGAGAGCTGGGTTTGGAGATTTTTTTTTATATAAAAAAAAAAACGGGAAAATGTTCACTTTTTTGTAAAGACAATTTGCTGTTCTTTTTTTGAGAATAATATAAATACTGCAGTTTTCGAGCTCTGGTCAAGATCCCAAGTTTTTTAGTAAAAATCTAAAAGTTTTTGAGTTTTGCCGAATATCGAAGATTTCTTCACTCAAAAGGAAGGAAAGTCATCTTTTTCTTTATTTGACCTCCGCGATTATTTTTTTTTGTCCAGTACAAAGTCTTTGAACCCTTTTTTTTCAATTTCTATTATTAGGCATTTAATAAGTGTGTCCTATTGGATCGTGATTTTTTGACGCAAGGATTATATCTGAGACGTCTCGGAAGTTGGAGCTTGGTGAAGTGTTTTTGAGTAATTACTATTGAGTGTTAGATTTGAAGACTTTGGTTTGCTATGAAAAAAAAAAAGTTAGGCTTTTTTCAAGCTAATTTGCTGTTCTTTTTTGAGAATAATAAAAATACTGTAATTTTTAAGCTCTGGTCAAGATCTTAATTTTTCTAGTAAAAAAAACTCAATTCCATTAGAATTATATAGAAACTCTGTTATGCCTAATTTGAATTATAAATCTATAAGGCTAATTGAATTTTTGGGAGCATTTTTGAGTTTGAGTTTTTGAGTTTTGCCTAATATCGAAGATTTCTTCACTCAAAAGGAATAAAAGTAATCTTTTTCAATATTTTACCTCCGCGTTCATTTTTTTTGTCCAGTACAGAGTAGTTGGACCTTTTTTTTCAATTTCCATTATTAGGCATTTAATGAGTGTGACTTATTGGATCGTGATTTTTTGAAGGAAGGATTATATCTGAGACGTCTCTGAACCTAGAGCTTGCTGAATTACGCATTGCTTAACGGTTGGGTCTGTTCATCATGTCAGGACTGGGAAGAGGATACATAATAGGGTTGGTAGATATATACCGGGCGGTGATATAGTGGCTAGCTCCGTTGGCCAAAAGGATTTACGACTAAGGGTGGTAGCTCGACGCGATCGCTCACACGCCGCTTATCTATCGATCGTTTCGGACAGCGATAATAAATACATCAGAGTGATGTCCGGTGAGCCAGTCTTGATTGTGTTTGGGTTTGTTCGAATCCAAACAAACCCAAACAAACCCACGGTATTTCCGGCGACTTATCGACAAAACGAAATATACATTTTATTACATATACGATTCTCAACCATTTTCGTATTTTTACCTCGAAGAGTTATCAACGAATTTCCATTTTTTGGAATTAAAAAAATGGTCCCCTGGTGTCTAAAATTTTTTACGCTTCGCGGATGTGAAAGAAGCTTTGAGAAGGTATCAATCAATAAATGAGATTTGAATAATAGAGAATTGAATTGTTGAATTTATTTATTTTTTATTCCATTGCAAAAATCACGTGCAGTTCTTATAACGAGTTTTTGGTTTATTAATTTTTAAAATAATTGATAGAGAAACACCTTTTTGAAATGCATACCCAGAGTTCTATCGGGTCACAATATTGTAGCTAATATACGAGCAACATTCGAGTACGTAAAATTCTCTCCAAAATGGCGCCGATAAAGTCGTCTAGAACCCGACTGTTCTAGGCATACGTAAAAAAGAACTACGAGGCAAAAATTCGATGGTTTTCGATTTGGCAGGTGATTTTTGGTCTAGGAACGCCATTGCAGTTGGATCGTGAGAGCATAATCGTCGGGGCATTCACAAAGTTCATTTACAACCTGCCCATAAACTCGAGCGATTTTACGGAGCCCGGTGTCCACTTTGGTCGTAGAAAGACCCGTTGGAGTATCTACAAAGTGTTGGAAAGAGCTAGTGAAGTTTATGGTTACGGTAGCGGAAAGGGTTGCCTGCTCAGGTCCATTTGCGAAGTTGCCGGCGCTCCTTTCGACCTTCATCATGGACTTTTCGGGGAAATCGTCCAGACCTTCCTAACGTAAGTGCATTTGAGGGTACACGTTCTGCCACTCTCACTCGATGGAGGTTCAAGCTTGAGATACTTTTTGGCACCGTCTTTCATGAATACCTTTTGCTATTGGCAAGACGTAAATCCTAAGTTGATTGGACGCGATGATGCACCGCCAGACTTGGCTGTCCTTCAATGTTTATCTCTTCGAGAATCTTCCTCTTCCTCGTACTCCGAAACCTCCATGTGTCATCGTATACGGTGTCTGCAGTATGTGCATCGCGAATTCTACCCCTCCTCCATCCCCTTCTCGTCCTACTGTAGGATACATTGTTGTAGGCCTCGTATGGCACAAGGGAGCATGATGGGGTGGCACGCAAATGGAATTTCAGGCCCTCGAGCACCACCGAGGCGTACGATGATTACGGGGATCGGGAATACCATGCAGCGGAAAGACTGGGCAGGAATGCCGATGAAAACTGCCACGCCCTTTATCCGGAATGCCCCAGAAGCTTTCTTGATGTATTTTCGTCCGTGGTTCGAACCGGGAACCCAAACGCATTGAAGACACCCGAGGACATCGTTTAGGGATACTTGCAGCTTGACAATCCAGAAAGGAACAGTTGATGAATGATTGATGATTGGGGGCGATGCTGGACGGAGATTGGAAAATGTTTTGGATTTGAGGATACCGGAAGCTCAGGAGATGATCAATTATGAGTTTGAAGAGAATCATTGTGATCGGTATTTTCAACTTGGATCTTGATGGTGATTGACGTAGATTGGCGGAGGTTTTGGGTTTGAAGATACCGGAAACTGAGGAAAAGCTGATTACGGAGGAGTTTCATCAGGATTATTGTTGGCAGTTTTCTTTATTTGGATTTTGATGAATGAGGGTCTTGATTGGAAACGATTGTGGACGGAAATTGGCAGATGTTTTGGATTTGAGGATAACGGAAGCTGAGGAGAAGATGATCAACGATGAATTTGATGAGGATCATTGTCATCGTTCCTCTTAACTTGGACTTTGAGAATTTCATTCCCAGTTTAACTTAGCCTTTAGATCGCTTTGACGATCGAGCTGTCAACGGCTAATCTTGGAACTGGGGAATTTTGAAGGTTCCTCAAACTTGCCGTTATTATTCATTGAGTTACGATGATCGAAATGAAACACCCAATAAAACAATTGTATGAAGACTGCAATCGATTGACTTCGATTGAATCGTTTGAAAATAAAGGAAAATTTTTGATTTATAACTCGTAAGACACCACTCGAAGACATTCAAGACGATCACGAAATCCTCACTCCTTGCAGGATCAAAATACTTCCTCCTGAAACATGGCGCCCTCTCTTCGACCATCTCTCTCAGATTCCCCTTTGATTTTCCTGATTCTTTCCTTCTCAACTCTCGGCCTCTTACCACTCGAGCTGCACGAGGAAATTCCTTCCTCGATATCCCTTTGGCCGAGGTCGAGCGAGGGCGCATACGAGGATCCTCTCATCCCCGGAACAAGGATCCCAACATTTTTCGCAGAGCTTCCGCCTCGGAATATATTTGCGAGATTTCAGGACGTACATGACTCTTAACAATTCTTGTATTTTTGGATTTACGAGTTATCACCGAATCTTCATTTTTTTTTATCTTCCAGTATTTCATTTTTAATTTATCTAAGAAATCAAAAAATTGTCTTCTCATGCCTCGAATTTTGATAGTGCGCCAATGAAAAAAGGCTTTGTGAAGGCATCAATAAATGCTGCAACACAGAAAATTGAATTGTGGAATTTCTTTTTTTTATCGATTGCAAAGACCACGTGCAGCTTTTAGGAAGAGTTTTATTATTATTTATTAATCTATGCATTTAATTCAATTAATTATTTAATTGTAATAATTAATTACAATAATTATTTATTTTATTATGAATTAATTTCATTAATTTATTTTTAAAGTAATTAATAGTGAAACAGCTCTTGGAAATTTGTACCCAGCGTCTCAATATTGTAGCTGGTATACTCACTAACCTCGAGTTCGTCAAATTCTCTAAAAAATGGCGACGATAAAGTTACATAAAACTTGTTACCTTCTTTTTTGTCTGAATATCACGAAAAGTCTTCCTAATTGTATTTTTTCGACCGTGCCATTTTGGGCCATCAATTTTCATTAAAAAGTTCATCAATAGTTAAACTTGCAACGAAGCTTTGGCATCACAGATTTCTGTAGCGTTGAATACAAAATTACTGGTCAGAAAATCAGTCGACATAAAAATCTCTATAGTCAAAACACTGCCGAAAATTTGATTTGAAAAATCCATTTCCTCACTAGCTCGCGAAGTTTTCAAAGTTTTTCGGTCGTTTTCGTATCGTGTAACATCGTGTCATTTACAACCACCACCAGTATTAGGATATTCATTGTCAGCTACTAAAATTTTAATTTTCGTGGTATAAAAGGCAATTAATAATTATGTATGAATAAATGAACAATCGTTAGGATTATTATTAGGGAAAAACTGCTTTGCCATTTTGTGTTGTTAAAAACAAATACGGCACAATTTTGGAAAAAAGTGAACTTTTGTTATTTCAGCAACGCGACTTCGTTGAAAAAAATACAGTTGAACTGCAATAACTGGAGGGAGTTTCGTTGGTGGATTCGGGTTTTAAAAGTCTGGAGCTTTTATAGGACAAAGGAGAATTTAACTTGGCGCGTGAGTTTCATTCGAGGTAGAGAGACATCGGCAATGGGGCATTCGTTCCAGTCGCGGCCAGAAGGAGAGAGAGAGAGAGAGAGAGAGAGAGAGAGAGACGTATTGGAAAATTCTACGTTTCATTGGCGTTAACGATAAAACTAAGTCTGATGGAATTTCCTCTCATAAAAGTGGAATTAGGTCGTGGGGATTCCAGGCCATCCCGTTTATACCGAGATCGAATCCGGATATCCTCTCTTTGTGAATATTTCGCGAGAGCCGAGCGGTTCTTTCGAATTTCGGTTGAAAAGCTTCAATGTTTGTTTGGGTTTACAAATTTCGACCATTGGGTACCGTTTCTCCTATTTATTCCAGTTTTTGAAAGGATAGTTGAAAAAAAAAGTGGACCAATCCTACTCGAGTCTGAAAACCTGATGCGTTGGTAAACTTCCTTGGTTTGGGGCGTTTTCACGAAGGTTCTCCAAGCTGATGGTCGTACCCAGGGTTGATCGAACATTGGGTGGTTGGCGTTGAGTTATGCCACTGGATGATGCTGGAATGGGAGAGAAGTCGATAAAGTCTCGCGGCAGCTGATGTGGCGGTCGTGCGAACCCGCAGCAACCCCATAATCGTATCAACAGCCAAACGGGACAACTAGATCGTCGAGCAATAAAGCGTATACAGGTTTGTCGGGTTAGACCCAAAGTCACCGGGGTTTCCGTCATCACAGTCGAGGGAACCACCGAACGTGGTAACTGGTCATCAAAGCTCTTGTCAATTCTTCGAAGGGAACTCGGGATTATTAACGCCAATTTCGTGGTTCGTAGTTACCGTTTCGAACAATCGTTTGACGAAAACAGAGGGAAAAGTTGAAGGTATGGAAATGGTATAGGGATCAGAGTGGAATGTCGTTGCGATCAAAGAGGAATGTGACAGGAATCAAATTGGAAAACGGCAAATATCTATGTCGAGAGTTGAAGGAATCAAAGAAGAAAATAACAGAAATCAAAGAGGAAAGTGATGGGAATTAAATTGGAAAACAGCAAAAATCAGTGTGGAGAGTTGCAGGAATCAAAGAAGTAAATAACAGAAATCAAAGAGGAAACTGGCAGAAATCAAAGAAGAAAAAATATCACAAATCGAAGTGCAAACTTACAGAAATCACAGAAGAAAATAACAAAAATCAAAGGGCAAACTTACAGAAATCAAAGTGCAAACTTACAGAAATCAAAGAAGAGAGCAGTCGAAACAAAGTGAAAAGTGAAATAAATAAAAAAGATAGTTTTTAATCAAAGTGTTTAATGCCAAAAATCAAAGCAGCAAGTGTCAACAATCAAAGAAGCGAGAAGTCGTATAAAAGTGCAAAGTCTCATACGTCAAAGTAGAGCGTTGCAGAACTAAATAAAGGAAATTTCCGTAATCAAAAAAGAGGGTTATAGAAGTAAAAAAGAGAGCAGTTCGAATCAAACTAAAAAGTAGCAGAAATCAAAGCGGATAGTTGTAAGACTGAAAGTCCAGATCAGTAGGAATCAAATGAAGAAACGGTAAAAATCAAAGTCCAGCAGAAGCCAAATCGAAAACTGCAGAAATCAAAGTCTAAAGCAACACAAACCAAAGTGGCAAAACCTAGTAATTTAATTGCCAAGAAACTCCTCTATCCGTTCTGTCTATTTCTATCATTACCGTCCATTTCAACCAGTACGTCCTAATTCTATTCTAGTTCGAATCAAACTGAAAAGTAGCAGAAATCAAAGCGGATAGTTGTCAGACTGAAAGTACAGATCAGTAGGAATCAAATGAAGAAATGGTAAAAATCAAAGTCCAGCAGAAGCCAAATCGAAAACTGCAGAAGTCAAAGTCTAAAGCAACACAAACCAAAGTGACAAAACCTAGTAATTTAATTGCCAAGAAACTCCTCTATCCGTTCTGTCTATTTCTATCATTACCGTCCATTTCTACCCGTACGTCTTAATTCTATTCGAATCACGAATGCAACTGATGAGATCGGTGACTCTGACAAGGACCATCATACGTCCTCCCATAACTGTGCAATTGTCCTAATAGGTTTGGTAGTCTTTCAGCTATGGTAAGGAAGATTGATATAGCTTTCTGGAAATAGGTAACCATGATATAAAAACGTCCGCATCGCTGCGGTTTGTACAAGTGGGTTAGTGCAGCAGTTGTAACGAGGTACAGTTCTGCGGAACAAGTTATACGAGTGCCTTCCAAATGGCAGGTGATATAGCAAAGTCCCACATCGACCATACGTCATACCAGTTTTCCTCGGCTCCAAGGACTTCCCAAGGCATCGAGTCAGGATATTCCGTTGGCGAGACTAGGAACCCGGTGGTTACGAGTCCCTATGGAATCGATACGTACCAATTTTAGGCTCCTCGTGTACCACCCATTCCCTACGTTGGGGTCATCCCTCACCTAGATCCGGCAACCCTCAAGTTTTTGGTCCCTCGGTTCGTGATGTTTCCAGTATGAAACCGGAGTATCCCAAGCTGTCCATTCCAGGCAATGGATGATCATGGAGATCGTGTGGACGATTGGTGTCAAGAATAACAAGCAACCCGATTTCTTCTTCCCTGGTAAATGGATATTTATAGGGAAATGAGAGATCGTAAGTTCTGGAGTTTTATCAAGGGATGTCAAGCACCTCCGCAAGTATTGGGTCATCCGAGTGACCGTTTTCAGTATCATTTCCTTGACCACCACTGAGTCTCTTTTCGAAAGCTCATTTCTGACAATCAAAACCTTATCTTCCTCGAACATTTTTTCTCTTGTCTCGGTTGTACATCAGACCACTTTTTCAGGCTATCTTTATCGGATATAAGGGTTGGCCAGGGGTCAAAAGGTTTTTCCCAAGCTATCGAGTTATCTGCCTGTGCAACATGGCAGCTCCTGAAAATATATCGCTTTCCCTCCCCAGTCGTTCCACATCCCAAAAATCCATTTGGGGGTTACTGCTTCCCTGAGTAGCCTTCCCAATCAACGTCTCATTGTTGAATCGTCCTACTTGTCACTCTTCCTCAAGGGATGCATCAATCCTCAGTGGAGAATGAAGTTTCGGGGTTGCAGATGTGGATAAAACTGTACTATTGACCATCAACGATAAGCAACTGTCTCTCGTTATCTTTCATCAACATTGCCAGGGTTCTTGCCAAAGCTGGGGCTAGAAAAATGGTCGAGAAAAGTGGCACTCGGATTTCGAAGTTTTATCAACCGCAAAGCTACGAACATCCAATGACCTTGGCGTCACGACCTTCACCGGACAATTTTAAATCGCATTTGATGACGTTAAGATAAAAACTGGTCCAACATTGAATCATCAGCCTTTCAATAATAAACATGTACCTAATCGGCGTTTCGAAGATGGACACTAACTTGCTACCCCCAATGGCCAACTTTTGAGAACCCCGAAATTAAGGGTGTTTCGGTAGCCTCGGAAATTCGTGTGTAAACGTCATTATGGTGGAATCCTGGTTTGGGTGGCCCACGAAGTTGTGCTTACTTTTTAATTCACCTCGCAGAATCCCGCCCTCGTTTCAACCCAAACGCTTTTGGCCTCCCTTTCCACTCCGGCAGAATTTCATTTCGCTTAACTGCCAGCTGGAATAACGATGTCGCCAGGATGAGGCATTTGGGTCCGAGCACTTTCGTGAAGATGAACATTCGGAAAGAGCATACACTCCGGGCTTTCTCGATTTTACTTTTCTTTTTGTTAACCAGGTCATCCGATCCTACATTTCGTGACCCCTTGACTCAAAGGCGACGCCTTTTTGATTCGGTCGTTATATTCTTCGACGTGATGTTAAATCATTCACTTAAAAAAAAAAAAAAAACACTTTTTCACCCTCTATTTGTAATTAGCTATTTTTTGGTTGCAAGTTCTTTCGGTAACCCGGTAAAGATATTGTTAGAGCACGTGACCTCGGACGTCAAGTCCATTTGTCTTAAATCGTCGAATCGATTCGTAAACCGCAAAGTAATTATGAAAAAAAAAATGAAGATTCGTATCGGGTTGGTTCAAATTAGTCAAATTATTCAAATCAGTCACTTTTTGAGGTTCAAGGTCGTCTTGGTTCCAATGTCAACAAGAATTTTTTCCGTAAGTTTTTTCTCTACCAGAAAGGAAGTTGTTTCTAAAATCGTAGGTCTTCATGGACGGGAGGTTGATGTTCAAAAGGTCATATTTCAAGTGTCCTTGAAATAACCTTGATAATCTTCGGTAAATGAAAAATTGAACCTGGCAATACGTGGAACAAGCCTAAACGGAACAGCCTGTACGTGTAATTGTGAGGTCGTCTTGAAACGCCCACAGAATTTCCGTCGGTCCAAAGTTGACTCGTAGGAGGTTTGTCCGGCTTTCAACGCTTCGGCCTCCAAGTTTTTGGGGTGGTCGGAGGTCGGTGAGCCCTCGCGCCAGGAACTCTTAATCAAGGCCAAGGGATGCCAAAACCGGCGACGTGGAGGAATGGCATGGGGGATACCACAGCATTTAAAGAACGTCGACGAGGGCGCACCGAGTTGTCTCTTCATCCCCCGAGGGTTGTCGGCTATTGTACACGTTCGCAACTGCCTTTCTTGTGGCCACTTTACACTCCGCATTTCCGGCTTGCAGCCTGTTCACTTACCCCTTGATAACTTAAAAACATTATCCGGCTTAACCAGAATTCGCAAAATCATATTTTCTAGGGTATCTACAGTTAGTGACAAACTGCGGCAATTTTCGAAATCACTGTTAAGATCGTTCGAATTTTACGATCTTTCCCCGTCGATAATACAGTTTTTGTGGCACTGCAAAATTTGACAATTTTTTTAATCCATGGTTTTTGGAAATCTTTAGCATAGTGATTGTTTTTGGTAATCCCTAGCACAGTGATTTTTTTTTGGAAACCAGTAGCATAGTGATTTTTTTGAAATCACTAGCATAGTAATTTTTTTAGGATACCCCTACCCTAGTGATTTCCGAAAAATCGAGTGATTTCGCTAGGCCCTAGTGGTAAAAGTATAGTGATTTTTGTTTTTATTATGAAAACATTTCGTCAGAAGTGCAAACAAGACACCTTGATGCTTTTCGCCGAGAACACTAGATTTCCCCACACCTTAGGTAGCCAGTAAGATAGAAAATGGGGGATTTCAATTTCTAGTCCTAAAAGTTTCATTCTATTCATATTATATTTCTAATATACCAGAATATTAATATAAATTTGAAATATTATAATTAATTACTTTGAATTTACGTAGATAAATATTATAAAATATTATTCTATAATATATGATATTTCTAGTGATAAAAAAATATTCCGTCATGATTGAAATCCAACTGTTTTTGCTCACTATCCAAAACAACCAGATGATATCCATTCGTCCAGGCATGATCCAGTGATATCAGGATTTAGGGGAAAAAAAAGAAAGGGGTCGTTGAACGTGAGATTTCGTCATTGGCTGATCTATCAATCGTCGGTTTCACTGGGCTCGTTGAATTCCCGAGCAATTCCTCTATTTGCGTTGTCCATTCGTCCGTTCGAGTCTTGGAGCTTTGTCTTCGCCAAACTTGGTCGGCGTCGTTCGAGCTGCTATTCCAAGTGGATAGACTGAAGGCCCCCAAGCAATATCACGGACACACACGAGAAACAGTGGCGAGTGATACAAACGTTTCTCATCGCTGGTGTACTTTGACCAGCCGGACGATAACGGCTCGTCTCCAATTACTTGAGCAAAGAGTCAAGATTTCCACGTAATTCCTGCCTCAGACTGGAGTACGATCGACAGTGAATCTCAGTTCTCGAAAGACCACGTTCCAGCTGATTTTACAGAGTTTCGTATTTTGCCTGAAAGGTACGACGAAAATAAAAAATAAAGAAAGAGGATTTTGAATAATACGAATAATAACGTAAAGGGGTTACGAGGGGGAGAGAAAAGTCGAGGAATGTTCGTGGGGTTGACGTTCCTTCTTTTTTTCACGACCGGCTGGACTACTGGTGGAGGAAACTGCGCCGTTCTTCTTTTTCCACAAAACACGGTCTTTCAGGTTTGTTTCCCTCGAATTTGATACCCGATAACGAACTACTCCAATTAAACGGATTTACTGCTGATACACGAAAATTAGGTTTGTTTGAAGAAACAATAATTTTCTGACTTATTTCGAATCGGTTGAACGAGGGTACAATCGTTTGGACGTTTATTTGTATTTTTGAAAAGTTGTGTACGAGAATTTGTTGAAAATTTCAATGATTATATAAATGATGAACAATTGAACGATTCATTTGAAAATAACGAATGTTTTTTCTGACAAATATTCTTTTTCCTAATATTTGACCTATTTTGTTATCGTCTTCCAATAATTAAAAAAAAGTGTATCCTTTTTTGTTAATTTCTATTAGCGAAAATGAGATGATTATTGGTGTAGCTAATAAACAATAAATCTTGAGGAGGAAAAACTTCGTTCAAGACTAAACAACCATTGCAACCGAACAATATCAAATTCCAAGTGAATCTCCTCATCAAAAGTGACGAAATCATGAAAAACCATTTTCAGGAAAAAAAAAAAAACGTATCGACAATTTCGAGAAAAACGCGCTTGAAGTTTCACTGCGAATTCTATCGTCGCAATCATCACCTTCATTTTCCGATTCTTCAGGGTGCATTGAACCTCCCTCTTCGATCGGAGTTGCATCAAGCGACGAGCGAATTTTACAAATTTTCGCAAGTAGGCAAACCTCTCGAGTGCTTCGAGAAAGTGTCGTTAATGATCGAAGAATTCGAAAAAAAAAAATCTCTTCGAGAACGTCAATTTTTGAAAAAATGGTTTTTCATTTTTCAATTTTTTTTTTTCAAATTAAATTTTCTTCGACAATAGATTTTCTCAAAAACGATTATAGCTTCGTTGATCAAACATTGCGCGTAATACAATCCTTCCCCTCCCCCTCCCGCCCTTTCTCGAAAAATTATTCGTTGAAGATTTTTGATTTTTTTTTTTTTGCGCATTTTCGTTGTCAGTATCAGAGGACAGGGAGGATCGCAATTAATTCGGGGATTGCTGACGGCATACTTTGCGGCGTTATAATGCACTTTCGTATATTTACTCTGGCCTTTATGAGGCGAAAGCGTCCCTTTGCTCCTTTGCCGCTGCAGATCTCCAGCATCGTGCCGCAACTCAGTTTGATTGCAATTAAGTGAATGAATAATTATTCCTTGAGAAAGCGAGCATCTGGGCCACGATTTTTCAGGCTCTCTCTCTCTCTCTCTCTCTCTCCCAATATTCTTTATGCTCGGTTCGCTTTTGTTGAATATTCTTCCTCTGCTCGGGATTTTCCTCGGGCTTATGCAATTTGTAATTTGCAGTTCGATGAATTCATGAATAACGGACAAGAACACCGGTCGAAACTCTGGGTAGAGATCACTACACGTAATGCCGAAATAATATTTATTTGACGCGAACATCATCAACACACTTTCAGTTCATATATTCATTGATCGTATTCAATTTTCGAGTCCTTTATTTCAAGCCCTTTTCAGTAATTTTAACGATTCTTTGTTATCATCGTCATCATTATTATTATTATTATTGCGACGTCCTACAAGTGATTATAAAAATAATAATGGAAACAGCAATTTTTGAAAATAGGTTTTTTAGATACATTTTTGAAAATAGGTTTTTTACATAAAATTTTGAAGATAGGTTTGTTAAATAAATTTTTGAAAATAGGTTTTTTCGATAAAATTTTGAAAATAGGTTTGTTAAATAAATTTTTGAAAATAGGTTTTTTAGATAAATTTTTGAAAACAGATTTTTGAATATATTTCGCCGAAAATAAACTTTTCGAAAATAAAGCACGGAAGGTGGCGCGAAGTGAAATCGGCTTGCGAAAAAAAAGTGAACTCTGTGAAATTGAGAGACTCCGCTTGGTGATACAGTTCACGATAGGTATATCCGTACCCGTGGTTATGGACAAAACTGGTGGCATATCATTCTCAGCGGGATTTCAATTCAACTACGTTCTACCCTGGAATGTGTCACAATTCGATCCGCTCGTCGTGCCCTCCCGCGAGATAGGAAATTTCAACTTGCAAGACATCTACACAACGTTCGAGAATTTACTAGACAAGTGAGTGTTCAATTGCTATTAATATCAATTTTAACACGTAAAAATGATTTTTCATAAATTTATTTTCATTAAATATTATAACTTATTTTTTGCAAATATCCAACACGAGATTAATACCTCTTTCTTCTATAGCTCCTGTCCGACCAGAAAACGAATTGAAAAGTTAACATTACTAATTTAAAAAATGGAAATATCATTTTTCAAAAATGGGAAGAAACAAAAGCAGTTAATGGACAATCATTTTTCATGGCAAACACAATTAATTCGTAACTTTGATGAAATATTACCTTAATTATAATATTGTCAATTATTGAATTTATTTAATTTGCGATTTATTCACGATACTTTAATTAATTATTATTTTATCATGTATTAATTAAAACATCGCCAATGATAATATTCATATTTATTGTTATTTACAGGATTATAATGTTTATGATAATATTAATGCCGTTGCAACTTTAATACTGTTTAAAAGTATCCATGTACGATTTTCAACGTTATATAACACACGAGTATAATCGAATTATTCATATACCCGAGAATATACAAGTCCATTCAAAATTACGAATATTGCAAAAATCAATTCGATCCTTCTGCGCAATTGCGTTTCGTCAAATGTTATTTCGGTAGATTCAATCTATTAGCTTCACATTGTAACGTGTGTTTCAATGGTCGCAATCAAAACAAAATTTTCGTTGTCTATCGTGCATTTAATTCACCATACTCGTGTACACATCATCGTCGTAATTGGGTCCAGGCTTTTGGCATGGATGAAATATGAATTTCATATTCGTGCAAGTGACCGCTCATGGAAAACGACGAATCCACCCACGCCCAAAGACCTCGAATCTGACTATCATTTATTTAAATTCCAATTCTCGATATAAAACGAAATATCGAATTTCCGCAGCCTCGATGACGAGGATGTGATGGTTGGGGGGGGGGGGCTAGGTAGGTTTTGGGAAGCCGACCTATCATCGTACGTTCCATCACAATATTGATAAACGAATAAATAGGTTACCTTGTACAAAAGATAAATTATTAAATAATCGAGACTGACCTTTCAAAGTGGACGGCTCGAAATTTGCATCCAACGAGCAATGTGGAAACGCAGTACGTTTTATCGAAGCAAAAAAAAAACAACGTAAGGAAAGCCAAAGTTAAGAAGAATTTTTTGGTCGGAGATATGAAAAAGTTGATAAGAATTTCGAAAAAAATCGAGTTCTTGACATTTTTATTTGTTACAAGTTTTTTTTTGTTAAAAATTATAAACTCAACGTGTCGTTCGATGAACGATTCAATTTTGCAAAATTTGATAATTATCGACCTTTGACGAGCGAAAGATTTTCGAATACCGAAAGTTCTGTTAAAGTTGGAACCTCATTAAATAGTGAAACGTTTCCCTTATTTGGGTCTTATTTTTTCCACCGAGACCAATTATTTTCAGTAGCCGCCATAATTCAACTCTCGAGTACACTCTCGTTTAATGCTGTACCGAGAAATGTTTACATTATGAGAGCGCCCGGAGGGCGAGCGGGCGTGGTCCCGTTTATCGAATTTTTATCCACGTGGATTTCGGAGTAGAACGAGCGTTCTCCGCCCATCACGATTCAGGGCTAACCCTTGTCGCGAGCCACCACCCCACAGCCCCTTGACGTTGTTCAGGGGTTAACAGCTATAAAGAAGAGGGAAAATCCGAGCATAGAGTAAAGAGGAACGAAGAAAGAGTCTCTGCCACGTCACTCGCTTCATTCGCCACGAGTGTACATGCCGTCCGAGGGGAGGTTTGAGGGTGTCCTAAAAGCACCCTTAACGCTTTTATGGTCGACTCGGAAACAACTCTCGCGATGTAACGTCTGTTTGTGAATTCTTCCTGCCACACTCCTCGTATATACACTTTTATCATCTTCGATTTATGCCGCATCGAAAACTTTTATTTACGTCAGGTGTTGATGTCACGAAACATCAGCTGGACAAAGAAAATACGAGGGAAAAAATACATCGAAAAAGACTTATATAATATTTATTTTTTTCTATTGAATATACATTGTTGAGCAGCAATCGCAATATTTTTTCTCGAAAGTACTCGGTAAATATTACTCTCGTGAATTATTTCAGATTTTTAAAGCTAATATTTACGAGTCTAAGCAAGAGGGCACCGAAAAAATGACTTTAAGGGTCCGCAAAACGCGAGGGGTCACGATGGATCATTTTTGGCAACGCCGTTGATTAGGATTTTGAAAGACCTGTCAAACGATACCCAACTCGACGGGGGTTCGAGATTGAAATTTTTTGGGCCCCTCAGTTTAGGGACCCAAGTTCTTAAATCGCCATTATTCCATAGGAGAGTTTTCCTCAATTCTAGAGAGTATCACTATGAAACCGATGACTCGGCTGCTTCGCGGCTCGCATAAAAATGGGCCTTGGGCCCATTTTGAATTTATTGTTTGGGGGCCCAAGGCCCAAATGGCCATTGTTCCGTCGGAAAGTTTTCCTCCGTTCTTGAGAGTAGCACTACGAAACCGACGACTCAGCTGCTTCGTGTTTCGCATAAAAATGGAGTGAAATGGGCCCATGGCGAATCGAAGTTGCAAGGGGGTCGGGCAAGCTTCGGCTGACACCTAAATTAATTGGAACATGAAGCAATTACAGTGGAAAGTGAAGCGAGGGTGCGGGCGAGACGCTCGCAGTCTCGTAAGATCAATGAAGCGGACGGGAAGGCTCGCCTCTCGCAGGAAACTGTGGACAGGGAGGGGTTGGGCAAGTAACTCGAACTACACCGGGGATCCTATTAAGGATCTTCTCTGAGACGACGCTACATTTGTCAGGGTAGCGCGACACCTTCTTAAAAGTAAAGAAAAAATCTCGTCAAGTTTACAACTTGAAGTAAACGTCATATCAAACGTGGGTCCGATTACAACCAAGAGATTCTTGGCGTTTCGAACCCCTTTTTCAAATTCTTCCGACATGCAATCCTGAATCAGCAAATTTCGAGGTTAAAAAAGTCGCAACTTTATTTTTCCGTCTGAAAATGACTGGCTGAGAAAAGTGGTGGAAAAGTGCAGGAGGAATTCAAAAATAGCTGGTTGGATGTTCCGTACGAATTTCGCGTTTATCCAGTCAACCAGGATGCAAAGGCTATATATAGTGTCGGACTGCCCGACTCGCTTGCGCGAAACTTCGGCCAGCTGGCCATCTAGCGGCGAAATAGTGAAGCTTCGCCTACTGGAGGCTTCGTAGCTCGATCCAGCCGGGAAAAAAACTCGATTATTTTCTCACACACTCAAATACACTTTCGTCGATGGTTCACCATCATCCAACGGTCCTAACTTTCAAACCCAAACGAACCCAAACAGACAATATGAACTTCCAAATCCTTTATCAATGACTGACTGAAACCCAAACGAAAATTCGAAAATAATTGAAAATTTATGGCTGGAGTATGGAAGATGAAAAATTCTTTTTTTTTGCATACATTTTGACCAGTTGACTTCGCTGGTGACCACATATGTATAGATGTGTGGTTTAACGTCATAACTTCGAGGAAGTCAAAGCGCAGGATATAAACGTGATTTACCGGATAGTCGTTTGCTACAAGAGGATAGCAGAGGGCAAAGGGTCAATGGGAATGTGAAGGGAGGAGAAAGGACATCTTTAAGGGACTCCTCACTAGTAAATCCGTTACAAGTGCATGCAGTGTATTTACAAAGCTTGAAATGCAAGCAATCTTCAGCTCGTCTATAAAATCGTTTACTGGAAGGGGCAAAGCGAAATTCGCATCGGGAATCATCGGGCACGATGTGAAATGAACGTCCTCAATAATATATATATGTATTTACATTTTCAAGGTACGGCTGGCAAAGAAGCAGCGAGTGCCTCTTGAGGACTATTTGCGAGCTTGCTGACACGCCACTCGTTCGGAGCGGGCATACCAGTCAACATAACCAGGACATTTATCAAGAAATTATTCACCTACTTCTCACGTGAGTGCAACTCAATATTGATCCCTCGAAAATATTCAATTTGTCGTTGTGTGTCTTAATTTCCTCGAGAAAATCCAGCTGGAATTTTTCTCTCTCGAAGTTGTTGAAAAGTTCGTTTTTTTACAATTATCTATTTTGTTATTGTGTCCATCATGAACATTTAATTGCAATCTGAAAATGCAACTTTATAAGTGAAAAATGTAAAAAAGTAATTGTAATAACAACTATGAAATTCATCCTAATTAAATATTCGATGAAAACTAAATGAATACATGAACATTTTTAATAATCGTATGAAGGCTCTGTTGTTATAACTATAACATTAATAACAACGATAATAGCAATACTAGGAAAAATAGCAATAGAAATATGTATAATAATATAAAAATAAAAATGAGAACGACGATTGCCATAACAATAACACAAATAATCTAATAAAAGCAATAATAATACATAAATATTAAAAAAGAATTATAATAACACTAAAAATACCAAAAACAACAAAAATAACCATAACTAATTATCGTTATTAGTAACATGGATTTATAGTAATAGTGCTATTAATCATTATTTTAACTTAACCACAATAGAGTTGTTAACAATCAATAATCATGAAAAAAAAAAATTGTTATCAATAATGTAACAGTATTGGTATTGTTATTAATTGTTATTAATCACAATAATCATTAGTAATGTATTAATTATTATTGTTACATAAATTATTTTATTTAAATATATTATTATTATTATTAAATTATAATAATTATATTAAGTATTATGTCAGTTGTTAATAATAACTATAACGAGATTAATTGTCGTGGTTATAATTAATAATGTTGAGGGCACGACGAAGAAAGGAATATCGGGTGTTTATCGCGAGATGGGTTTCGTTGCCCTCGCGGAATGCGCCGCCCGCGACGGTGTATCCGGGTTCGTCGATTACTTTCGCCGTATTTATCGGCAAACGATTAGACGAGCGATATCTATCGGGGATATCTTGCGCAGGCCGAGCGAAGACTTACCGGGGGCAGTTAATTCGAGCCACCGGAGCGTCAACAAATTGTATCGGGAAGCGGAACGATTGGGCAGGTCTGGCGGTGACTGCGTCCTGACTTATCCCGATTGCATCGAATCACCGCTGGAATCATTCACCGAGATAGGACATTACGTCGAGAGGGAGAGAGGGAATCGAGGCGGATACGACGGCTGAGTGAGATCGAGGCGAGGACCGGAAGGGCTCATAGGCGAGACCGAGGAAGAGGAAGGTCGACTTAGCGAGGAGGGAGGGCGAGGTAAGTGGAACCTCGGCAGCAATTGCGACCAACAACCCAACGAAGATCGACTACTTTTACAAGAGCGCGTACTTTGATGCGTCGCGTACTTTGAAGATCTCATTTTGGGATGACTCGGGTATAGGTCGGATAATGGAATCGTTCGTTCGAGCGCCAATTCCGAGCTGTCAAGTACTTGAATTAGTGAAACTTGGCGCAATGGGACATTTGGGTACTTGGTTACTTGAGTTGAAGAGTACTTGGTTACTTGAGTTGACGAGTACTTGGTTACTTGATTTGATGAGTAATTGGTTACTTGAGTTAACGAGTACTTGGTTACTCGATTTGATGAGTAATTGCTTACTTGAGTTAACGAGTACTTGGTTACTTGATTTGATGAGTAATTGGTTACTTGAGTTGACGAGTACTCGGTTACTTGATTTGATGAGTAATTGGTTACTTGAGTTGACGAGTACTAAGTACTTAGTTACTTGATTCCATAAGTAATTAGTTACTTGATTCCATAAGTAATTAGTTACTTGAGTTGACGAGTACTTGGTTACTTGAGTTGACGAGTACTTGGTAACTTGATTTGATGAGTAATTCGTTACTTGAGTTGACGAGTACTTGGTTACTCAAGTGAAGAAGTATTTGGTTACTTTAGTAGAGAAGTCCTTGATTACTCGAGTGAAGAAGTACTTGGTTGATTAAGTGGAAAAGTACTTAGCGATTTGAGTTAATCAATACTTGGTTACTTGAGTAAAGAATCGGTCAAGTACTTCAGCAGGCCGATGTCTAAGTAGAATACTACTTGCTTAACAGGATCTAAACGCAACGAGTGTTTAGATACTTCGATACCGTCTAAGTACTCCAATACTACTCGGACTTAGATGCATACTTGGATACTTGGATGCATGAATACTTAGATACTTAGATGCATAAATACTTAGATACTCAGATGCATAAATACTTAGATACTCAGATGCATAAATACTTAGATACTCAGATGCATAAATACTTAGATACTTAGACGCATAGATACTTAGATACTCAGATGCATAAATACTTAGATACTCAGGTGCATAAATACTTAGATACTTAGATGCTTAAATGCTTAGATACTTAGATGCATAAATACTTAGATACTTAGATGCACAAATACTTGAATTTTAGATATTTAGATACTTAGCTCGAGGATTCATAGACTCGGAAATCACGAGCGTTCCGTCGCGAGTGTACGCGGATACAATGCAGATTTCCCAGCGAGATCAGCCCAAAAAACCCAATTGCCCGATTACAAGGGAAACACGTTAAAGTTCGGTGAATTCCGCGGGGTCTAATTAATTTACGAGAATTCGTTTTACGACCCTCTTGCACGACGGTTCTCGGCCTCCAGTTCCTCCCCCCCCCCCCCACCTCCTCCGATTCAGCAGGACATTTCATAAAGCCCTCGTTGCATCATCCTGCAACGCCCTGCTACACAACAACACCCCTGCTTCTCCTTTCACCAAACTCCACCATACTTCTCGTCACTCCGCGGTGTTCCTCCTCATATTCGTCGTTCCAATTTCCCAGTGAGGGAGTTCCAGTTCACAACGATTTTCACTGGCACATAGTGCATCGGTAAAATACATATTCATGAAGAGATTTGATGTTTGCGAAGGATCTGATTTGGGTCATAGCCATCAGAAGCAGAACCCGGTGGATATTTCGACAAAAACGATTTTCCAAATATATGTATACAGGGTGTCCCACGACGGAATGTCATTCGTGAAATGGGGGATTGGGAGCGAAATTCTGAGTCGATTTTTATAAGCATGTATGGTTCCCGGATTGAACCCTGAATTATTATTAATTTTTATAGGCAGCCAATCAGACGCGCCCGCCGAGCGGGCTTACGTAGATGAGCCATGCGCACGTTGTATAGTGTCTGCCGGAATGGTGCCGTAAATAATTGTTATATTTAGACATTTAGTGTCATATCGCTGGTCCATGTCGATGTTTTTTTTATACCTTGAAAATAAATCCACCACTTAATTCGCGTTGAACTTTCCATTTTCCCTCGTAGGGAAAAATGTCAAAAAAATATTGTAGAAACGTTTATTTACATTTTCCCAGCCTAATTTTGTACTGTGGACAAAAACTCGGGCATATTCGTAATCAGCAGAACATTTTCAATTAAATAGACCCTTTTGAGAGTTCAAAATTGGAAAAAAATATTTTTCGACTTTTCTGGCCACTTTTCCGGAATCTCAAAAATCACGATATTTCAAAAGGTCGTAGAGTAGGATTCTTCTGTGCGATAGAGATTCATTTGGCGAGTTTGGATAAGGTTTTTGCCTGACTTAAATAATGGCGTTGGATTCATATCGATAGCTCTTATAGTTTCCCCGGAAAGTCCACTTGAAAAATCGGAAAAAAAGAGGCAAAGGGGTATGTATGGAAAAACGTGCAAAAATCGACGGTTCAACTTTGAAATTCTGCCAAAAATCGACAAATAATCGGATTTGAATTAAAAAAAAAGCATTTTGAAGAAGAAATCATAACGAACAGAATGAGCACGGGGTGGAGTGCCAAATCCTAAAGGAAAAAAAGATATCGATGATTGATTGAAAAAACTTTTTTTGTCCTAAAATCGAAAAAAATTTTGGATTTTTAATATTTTTTTTAATGGTTTATTTTGATATAATTTGATCCCCCGAGCACATGTCTACCATTAGTTTTCCACAAAACCCAACATTTGCATGAAAATTCCTAAAATCCTTCTAAAAACACGATTATTTTTGCTTTGTGCAGTGCTTTCGACGAAAATTTGATGATAATTGTAATCAGCTGATAAGTTTTGATTCGATAGACCCTCAAAACTATTTCAGAATCTATATCAGAACCCTATTTCAAGGATGACATTCCGTCGTGGTACACCCTGTATAAATATGTACATACATCGAATTAACATTATGGCACTCGTATATAAGTGCGTTTTGTTGATACTCGTCCCGCTTGTGTGCACCGATATAGGCCTGTGGCTCGATTGACTCGTCGAGACGAATTTGTATAACTAATTTATTGACCGTTAATCGGCCACTTCGAATCGATTATCGCCCGGACAAATCTCCGAATCCGGAAACACGTCCGGCCTCGACGCACGGATTCGGGAGTTTTTCAGATTCCAAGTTTGTTTTCTTTTTTTTTTCTTTTTCTAAAAAGATGTATAAAAATCCATCCATGAGCAGGAAATAATTGGAGACTCTTCTCGAAAGAGGAGTTTATGCACACGATATACCGCGATTCCTTATCATTAATTGTCTTCAATTGAAAATAATAAAAAAATATTAACAAAATAACGATTTCAAGTTTCTCAAAATTAATAATAAAATTAATAATAAATTAATAACTCAAAATTTTGTAACTTTTGATTTTTTCTAATTAATAAGAATCACTTCTTATAAATTAGAAAAAATCACAAGTTACAAAATTTCAAGTAATGAATTTTGTATTAATTTTATTATTAATTTTGTGAAACTTGAAATCTTAATTTTGTTAATATTTTTTGTCCGAGAGGCAGAGAGGGTTAGAGAGAGAGCATGATGGACAGGGGTAAATTGGCCAAATATTCGCTCTTCTTTTCACCCATCTTTATTGCTTCACTTAGCTTATTCCCTTTCTGTTTTTTTTTTCAATTTTGAAAACTCATTATTCGAGCCATTACCGTGGATAAAATTGTTAATATATCTTACTCCTGTACTGTACCTCGTCTCCGCCCGTTTTTCTCATCCTCCTCGATAGTAGTAAATGGTAGAGGGTGCGCGTTATTCTATGCTGAAAAAAGGACAGGGGTGAGGAGAAAGAGGAAAAGAAGAGGCGAGAGAGCGTAAAAAACCATAAAAGGAGGGTGGGGTGGAGGAAGGGAAAAGAAAAAAAAAATATATGGGGCGTATAAGCGACTGCGGAGTTATTATGCAATAAATCAGTGCTAAGGAAAGAGCGTAGCTAGGTTATATCGAATTTCCAGGGAAAATCACGTCAGAGGCCGTTGACGAGAAGATGAGGGTTGGGATTTTGATGCTCGCGGTCCTATATTGCGTTTGGCAAATCAAGAGCGATGAAGAAGCTTCGGTCGTTTCCCCGCTCACAAAAGAATCGGGATCACGAGTGAACGACGTGAAAGAAGTTTCCACTTCCGGCAGGGACAAAGAATATTTGTTTCCGCCCCCGCTCGTGTCACCTTACGGCGGAACTCTCAAGGTATTTTGGCATTTGCGACTTTTTTTTATTTCTTCCCACTCACCCCCACCCCTTTCCTCCGTTAACACCCCTCCCCCTTCTTTCAGTTCTTTCAGTCCTTTTGTTGTTAATATTTCTTCAGTATTTTTTGGGATTTCGTATTTCGCCATGGTCGAGTCGAAAAACCTTATCTCGTGAGCCCTGTACACTCCCCTTCGTCTCTTCGACCCTTACGGTCGATCGGCCAATTTTCCTCTCTTTTTTTTTTTTATCTCGTCCGCCATTTTTCATCGATGGAATTTCGGCTTGATAAAGCCAGCGGAGGTCAATGGATTTCCAAGTCAAATTTTTCCGCGACCGAGTAAGCAACAATAACGATGACAATGGTGGTAAGGATAACAACGACGCGAACCCAAACAAAGGTTTCAATGATTATTCGTTTATATCGTTGTTGTCAAATTCACGTAGATATTGATTTTTTTTATGTTGCTAACGTTATTTCTTACAAGAATATTAATAATAATTTTAAAATAAAAATCAAAGTTTATCGAGAACAACAATAATTAAAATCGAGATGATAACAACAATAAAAAGAATAACGCTGATAACGACCATAACGATAACAACGTCAACAACAACAATCATAAGTATCTATTCAACAAACCGATTACCTTAATGATTTTTTTTGCCCTTCTTTATCATTGTTCTAAAGATCGCTCATGGAGCGAAACTTTTTCAAACTCATAAACTCAAAGCACTACTCTTATCGTCTCTTAATTCGCCGTTCCTGAGGCCAAAGCTTTCAACCAATAGAACGGAAAAAGAGAAAGAGAGGGAGGGAGAAAATACGGGCCCTAAAGATAAACAAATAACGATCGTCCCATCCACAATCACTGGAATCTCATTTCGCTTCGGTTAATCGCGTAATTAACTTCTGGTCTGTTATCGAGCGTCTGGGGGGTCGGGGGGAGGGGAGAGGGTCAGGAATTGCCTATACTCTGGTCCTTTCCTTCCCCGGGCATCAGTTAAGTTCTTATTACATCGCGTACACTCTCATTGGATACGATACGATATAACGGATCAAAATTTCATGGGCGTGGATTCCCCTGGAATATCATTTCGTGTCCTCGATTTATTAACACTCATGGAAATTTATTCGTTTTTCGAAAGTTCGCAGTTTTGTTATGAATATCTTTTTTTTTCATTGAGAAATGAACCATCAATTGTTACTTTCGGTATTGGGATTCTCGAATAGTCGATCTGGCGGAGCTTCATCGCGATATCTTCACTTCTTGATTTTTCATTATCACCCAACTGGCAAATCCCTCCATGTAAATTTATTTTCTGTCTTGAAATCGATCAGGCTTCAAAATGACCCGAAGTTCACTTGGCTACGATTTTTTTTCGACTCGCATAAAAATCTCAAAGTTGTGACGTTGATCTCTCGAAGGTACATCGCAATATTTTTACTTCCTGATTTTTCATTATCCTCCCATTGGAAAATCCCTCCATGTAAATTTATTTTCTGTCTTGAAATCGATCAGGCTTCAAAATGATCCCAAGTTTACTTGGCTACGATTTTTTTTCGACTCGCAAAAAAATCTCAAAGTTGTGACGTTGATCTCTCGAAGGTTCATCGCAATATTTTTTTTCCTGATTTTTCATTATCCCCCCACTGGAAAATCACTCTATGCAAATTTATTTTCTGTCTTGAAATCGATCAGGTTTCAAAATGAGCCTAAGTTTACTTGGCTATGATTTTTTTTCGACTCGCAAAAAAATCTCAAAGTTGTGACGTCGATCTCTCGAAGGTTCATCGCGATATCTTTACTTCCTCTTTTTTCATAATCCTCCCACTGGCAAATCCCTCCATGCAAATTTATTTTCTGTCTTGAAATCGATCAGGCTTCAAAATGAGCCTAAGTTCACTTGGCTATGATTTTTTTTCGACTTGCAAAAAAATCTTAAAGTTGTGACGTCGATCTCTCGAAGGTTCGTCGCGATATCTTTACGTCCTCTTTTCTCATAATCCTCCCACTGGCAAATCCCTCC
>JAPYZJ010002369.1:0-21013 GCA_030522765.1 Ophioninae sp. B BG-2022a
ACGAATTTTTTAGAAAATGCTGGACAAAATAAAAAACAATTCTCCTACTCTATACGGTTTACCCGATGTTCTGGATAAAAATTTATTGTCAAATCTAGCTTAGAAGCGGAGAAAAAAATTTCCGAAAATTCTTCACGTTTTTCGCTTTCTAGACTAGACACCTACCTTAAACGCGAGACCTTTGCAATATTGTTTTTTTTTTTCATCCACGTACTTCGCTAATATATGCTCGATGGAAATATCAAAATTGACAATTTGGCATTCCAAACATTATAAAAAAATTCTTTCTTTATAATTTCTGAAATACTTACTCATTTTCGGTACTTTGAACTTTTTAGCATGAATGTAGACCAGTGATTCGAAATACCGAATAATCAAGCTGGAAAACATTCGAGATGAACTTCCGATTTCGAAATTCACGTAGATTTTGTCTCCAATCACCGAAGCGATGAAAATTTCGACGGATGAAAAACTTTGTTGATTTTCAGCCTCAGAAAGTTCGTAGTTGGTCGTTCGGACTCATCGATCTGTTTTTTGGTCACCAAATCGTTTTTTCATTCCACAAGTGCAACGACTTTATCGTTGCAACGTTCGTCCTTTTCTTCATAATTTTCTTCGTGTATCAAAGCTTAAATCGATATTTATGTAATTTTTTGTGACAATCAGATTCCCCCAGCTGTACTTCAAAACTCACCGGACACGTCGTCCATTGTAAAACCGGAGCTGAATCCGGCTTATCAACAAGCCATCGAAAACGGCTTATCAAATGTTCTTCACAAACAGTTGGCAAAAGCGACGACGAGTCAAGTGGATATTGCGGCATCGCAGCAGCCCATGTACAGCTATTATTTTTATCCTTTGGGGTCTTCCATGAACGACGTGCATCAAGGAAGCCCTTATCTTCCTGGTGTGGTGAGCGAGTTTCCATTATATCGAAATTTAATGCTCCTTGACAAACAAAATGATAAAACCGAAGGTGACCTTCGTTTTAAAGATATTGAAAAACTTGGTATATTTTTCAATGGGTAATTCAAATAATTGCCTCGGAAAGTTATTTCTAAAATTTTCGATTAAGAGAAAAATACATTCTTGCTCAAAAGCATTTGGCATCCTGTACATTTTCTTTGAAATTTTTTTTCGTCGAGCTTTTCGATTTTACTACTTATTTTGATACCTTTGATTATGATGGTACATTTTGTGCAATCCAAGTATCTCATTTCACCACAAGGCCTAAAATAATGAAAAAGCCTAATACTGATTCGTCTATGCCGATTAACGTTTTTCACTTGATAATCTGGACATTAAACTGAGGTTTCTAGCTAATACTATAAATATATCTGTAGCAGTTGTTTTTTAGAATTTCGTCAATTATGTTTTTTCTCAACAGCACTTTTTGGTAGATTTTGCAAATCGATAAATAAAAAATCCCGATACAAAGCGTTCTGATGACAGGCTTCATTCTTCTGGAACGTTATTCTAAGTATTTTCTGAATGCGAGTCGAAATATTCTATAAAACAAAAGAAAACAAAAAAAATATTTTTTTTTTGCAGAACTTAAGGCCCGACAACGCGATATTGGCGGAAAATTCTCAAAAGAATTTAAGCAACCCACTTTTCATGGCAATCAGTGGATTCGTCGGGATGGCAGTTCTTTTCATGATCGGTGTCTTGTTGTTTCCTCGTTTCGGTGATTTTCGTTCTCGGGTCGACGACCACGAAAAGTTTCATCATCTTACGAAAACTGTTGGCGAAGCTATCGATCGTCTCAATTGCACGGATAACGGAGAACCTCAAACGAGGCTCGAAGAGAGACTCCGAATTTTCTGCGAACCTGCAAAAATACCAAAGTAATTAAACCATCCGTTCCATACAAGATGACATTTTTTTTACATTCGTTTTATCAATCTTTCATTTATCAATCCAAGTTTCAATTTATTTCAAATGAAGTAATAATAATCATCATCATTGAATTCGTAAAAATAATTGGTTTTTATTATTATTATGAAAATTATATAAATTTATTTAAATTTATTCGTATGAAATGTTTTAATGGAATAAATCAATTTTTAAAAACATCTTATTAGATATGTATCTGTTATAGAGGTCGATCATTCCACCGTTTAAATTTATTTTTTCTAAAATAATGATAATGATAATGATTATTAAATTAATTGAAATAATGTATTTTTATTATTGAAATTATTATTATTTGTATTATCTTAAATACTAGATTAAGTTTATTTCGAATTATTCATATGAAGTATTCTAATTGAAAAAATTAATTTTATTTAAAAAAAAATCTTATTCTTTATATATCGAATACAACTGTTTTTTCAAAAATACATTATTTTCGAGTGTTCAATAATCATACAATTAAAAATAATTTACGAAATGGATAAGTAGATTAAAGGAGTAAAAAAATGGTAAAAGTTCGAAGGATCAAAATTATATGAATACTTGTTTTAGGACAAATGGTCAATACTGAAAAGTGTGCCAGACGGAAGTGTACCATAAGTACGATTACATTTTCACTGGTGAACGGTTCGTTATGCTTTCATAATGATCTCATTGTGCAGACCTTCGTCGGTGGTGTTGCTGACGAGGAAATCAGCGTTGCGGAAGGAGGCGATGAGAAGAAGAAAAATTGCCAAGTGCAATACTGGTGCTTGCAAAAGGGACGTCAAACGAAACGTTCGAACGTGAGATAATAAATAAGCTCGGGCCAAATATAAGATACGAGATAATTTGTAGCGAATGTATTAATATATTTATTCACATCAACTGCTTCTCTAAATGATTTTGTATGTGTGGATAAGTGTCCGTGTTTTTTTGTTTTTTTTTCTCTGTTCGCATTTGTGTACATTAGTTACAACGTAATAACTAGTCTCGAGAGACTCACAAATATTTATCAAGATTCATTTGGCTAACCGAATTCGTGAGGCCGATGTATCGCGTTTTTCGTTTTTCCTTTTTTTCCCTTTTTTTTTTATATATTCCTTTTTAACCGCTTAAGAACGAAAAATCTTTTGCCACATTTTTGTAAAACTCGATCGTTTCGGCTTCTGTATTTCGCCAATGAAAAACAAAAACGTAAAGTTTGCGATGACACTTGACTCGTCGATTACGATCGACAATTGGATCACACTGGTCTCTCTCTCTCTCTCTCTCTCTCTTTCGCTCTTAAGGTACAAATTTACCGTTTAGCGTTTCTTCAAAGAATATAATACAAAATCTAATGCTAAGTCATTATTCGTAGATCACTCGTTACTCGTGAACGTGATAATCTATGAGGCGTTCCAAAGCAACTAGAATTACGTCGAAACCCCGTTAGTCGTTTCCTCAAGCATCCAGCGGCGAAACATTCTCGTTGGTATTCGCTATTCGGACAAACATTTAGCAAAAAATCGTACGAGGCTAAAATTCATTTAAAAAATACCGCATGAAAATCTGCAAAAATTGTGTCACGTATAAAATTTGCTTACGCGGTACATGGAATATTTGACATATTCGACCTATGCAATTTTTTTTTTTTCGTTTTCTTATTTTTCTTTTTCTTCATTTTTAATGGCAATAAAAAATATCGTTGATGGATGGTGTTCGGCGGAGGAATGTACGAAATAACGCAATGGCTTCCGTGATAAATTCATTATAAAAATTACGCGGGCTATACCCGAGTAAAATAGTGAAACGTAAGTCGAGTTCGAGCTGATGCGTTATATACACGTGTACGTTAATTGTAAGTTACGAGGCATTCGACAACGTTTATCGTTTTTGGCCGATCGAGTCGTGTCATCGTTTTCAATCAGTTTCTCCGAAAACTACGAAATACAAAAAGATATTCACACACTTTTGAAAACGAAAATACGCGTGATTTTTCTCTTCACTCGCGACTCAATTTTCACGAGGCAGATCAGGCCATTTCGATTTTTTCAAAATCATCGCATCCCGCGTTTTTGTAAAAATCTTTGTTGGATTTTGATTGTCATTTCTGGAGAGCTTCAGAAATTGCATTATCCAATTTGTTTACCAATAAATCAACACCATGATACATTTGTAAAAAGTCGTTCGAAACTTGGTTTCCTATAGAGCGATTTTGAAAAAAAAAATAAAACGAATATTTTTTAACGTGACTATCAGAGGGGCCGAAGTAGCGCGACGTGCCTCGTTTTTTTTTTTTGGTGCGCCACGACAACATTGCATCTCAGTCGTTCAAGTTTTATTCTTTATTATCCATTTTCGTTTTGTTTAAAAAAAGGTTACTTTACAAAAGATTCTCGTCGATTCGCCGGGCTTTTTCATTGTCATAGAAGAATCTCGAGGTTCAAAGATCCAACCTCGAAGTCAATCCCGAAATTTTTCGAACTTTCCTGGTTTTTTTTTCGTAAATTTCGATTATTAAGATTTCACTGATCACTTGGAAAAAAGGACAATAGTAGCTCTGTTATCGCCTTCGTACCAATAGGCCGCACGCAAATACACAAAAAAAAAAAGAAAAAATAATAAAATCCTTACATTCAATCGTCATACGCACGCAGTCCGAATATGCCAATACGTAATACCAAAAAGAAAAGTGTTCGCTCGAAGCCGTCGCAAGAAAAATCTTTACAACGATAGTGTCGCATTTGTAACCGGAAGATCAATTAATACCTAAACGAGCCGCGTTCACTACGATGAGGTAGGTGTGGCGAGCTTAGATGGTTGCAACGACGATCTTCCAACGTTATTTTTTACTTTTGTTTTGTTTTTTTCCCAACGCGGCTCGGAATTAGACCGAAATTACATTTCTTCCCTTCCCTCGTTTTTTCTTCTTCTTTCTACGCTGTAGAGAGAAAAATTACATCGACATTGAAGGACTTTCGAACGAAGCGCTCGTTTGACCTCACTGAGGTTTGACTGCCGTCCACATCGAATTACCGTGAATTCTTAGTGACTGGGAATCTCCCTGTGTCTCTCGCTGAGAAAACTTGTATACAAAATTCCGATCATACGCAAGAGTACATCTAGACGGAACATTCGTTTTTTCTTGCTTGCGAAAATTTCAAGCCTCGAAAAATCCCGAGTATCGGCAAACCGCTTTTTTTTTGTCCCTTTTGTTTTCTTTGATCGCTCGGTTGTTTCGGCTCACCGCGACAAAATCGTCAGTGGAAAAACCTCTCGGACTGGCACTTTATATTATTTCTCTATATATCTCGTATTTTCGCTTTGCAGAAAAAAAAAAGAACGATATTTAAGCTTAAATACTGATTATTGTACGTTTAGAGCCGTTCTCGTTGGAGCTCGGATCTATCGAGGCGAAAGAGAATTTTTTTTTTCTTTTTTCGAACCCGATTACAAGTCGATCAATCGCAGTTGAGAATCAAAAGTGAAACCGAACAAAATTACACCGATGCTTCACCCAATGCGATGGAAAAAAAAAGGACGAAACTTTTGTACGAATTATTGAGTATTTTGTTACGAGAATTTCATCGATGAAAAAAAAATTCCTTTTTCTTTTTTTTGCATTGGGTAAATCCACATAAACAATATTACACGCTCAACAATGTACATTGGCAAAGCTCCACAGCTGTGTAAGCGATTTCTTTTCTGGCACGAAACGAAAAAAAAAAAAGACCTTGCTATATTTTTTTTGCTCGTCGGTGACAGTAGCAACTCTAGTAGCGATATTTTTTTTAACAATATAAATATATATTTGTATAGACAGACAATATTCGTCTCGTGATAATGGCGCAAAATACAACGCAGTCGAGACGAAAACTAACGACTAATTGACATCAAGTATTTGAATGTCCTTTTTTTTTTCGATGAAACTATCACGAACAGGGCGCACCTCGAAACTTTCGACAAAAAAAAAAAAAAAACAATCCCACAAAAAATACATATTTACGTATTTGAAAAAAGTTTTGCGTTTGATCATTTTTTTCGTTGCGATGTAAACACGAAATGACGCTTTTTTTAAGAAACGAGATGTGCCCGTACCTAATAGCAAATCATTAAAGGATAGGGTTTGCTTGAAGCTTTGATTATGTAGATCTTAGGGATTTTGAGATTTGAACAAATAATAATAATAATGGAATGAAGGTGATCTTGCAAATGAAAGGAGAATAATCGATAATTATGTTAATAATCGGATGATTGTCTCTCATTCTCACTCCGTCTGTGTCCCTTATGAGAAGACCATGGCTTATGGATTAGCATCACGCGCACCTCAGCTAACTTGACTAGAAAATAAACGAATTTTTTTTTATTTCACCGGAGTAAAAGGAAAAAACATCGCGTTGGCAATGCTGATCGAGAGATTCTTCCAAATTGATCGTAGATTGTGGAATAATTGAACATTCGGAGCCGCGTATGGACAATAAAGCGATTATCGACTTTTCGGATTAACGAAACCGTTTTGTTTACGCAGGTTTCGGTTTATCGGTTTTTCAAAACTTTCATTCGCTCTTTTGTTTTCAATGCCAAACGACGTCGAACGATTTGGAAGGTGTGGAACACCTTTAACGATGATTTTCATGGATATTCAATAAAAATAATGTATTCCCTTTGAATTAAGCGTTTTTAATCGCAACGTGATACTTTTTGTCGTTCCATCAATTGTATCCGTTCGATCTTTATCAGATTTGTTTCTCGATGCGCCAAATGAAGTTTTGCACGCTTTGATGACTCAGCTCTTGAATTGCTTGTTCCGTGTATAAAAATTTGAAAACTAACGTCTCTTTATACTCTAACGTACGCGAAGAATTCCCTATAAAGATTATTCCGACGGCTATTAGAGTCGCCTCGTACGCGTTGAGTCTCGAAAATAAAATAAGTCTTCTCGAAATGTGTATGAGGACGTACAAAAAAATCGTTACCAACTTCGATAGTGGCAACGATTATCGATAAAAACGTTTTACAGTTACACATGTATGTGTGCGATAGTTACATTGTTAATCTCCAGACATTTGCATATTAAACATACAAAATACGAAACGTAGAAACAAAAAACTAAAAAAAAAAAAACGAAACGAAAAGCCGCTAATCTCTTCGGTTGTCACGAGCAATCCTTTAAATCGAATAAAAAATATATAGAGTCAGTCTTTCCGTGGTGTAGAAGAACAAAAAGTGCGTATTACTTGCGGGACAAAAATTGCTCAACCTGAACCGCGTCTCCGTTTTTATCTTTTACAAATCGATCATTTGAATCTCGCACGCACGCACGCAGGCGCGATTACCTGGCAACGTACGTTTTATATAAACGGGCGAGCCTGTGTGTGTCTTACATTTATATTTACACAAATAATGCGAATAATCGACGGTCAGTTATTTAATATTCGGACGTGACCGATCACCGTTTCAAACGTACGAGAGTGCTGAAAAGGTGAAAAACAAACGATTCGTTAGGACTGTTATTCACCGTTAGTAATAATGTACGATTCGTCGATTTGCATTAGTGGAAATGTTAGGAATAATGCCAAGCTTAGAATTCTAGTATTGTGTATATATACACACGTAAATTAGTTTTGCACAATTTCACATTCATACAAAATACGTTAGTCGTCCTCGTCGTCGTTTTTCTCTGTCCTTGAAACGCCATCAGCGACGGTTTATTAACAATTCATTGCTGGTACTATTATACTCTTCCGTTTCCCCTTCAACTATGTAAAAATCTACATACAGTCCGAGCCGGTGCGTGTGCAATACGCCATAATAATCGGGAGCGTTCCGTTTCTTCTTTCTCTTCGCACAAGGATTTCAACTCCTTTTGTTTCATACTGTCGCTCAGTAAAGAGAGACAGCGGCATGAAAGTAAATAAAATCCGCGTTTCTTTTCCCAATAAATTTACCAAAATTCACAAACAGTCCGAAAAGCAAAAAAAATCACCAGTATTTCGATCGAGTACATTTTCAAGTCTCGCTATCGAAAGAAATTAATTTGCCAAAAAAAAAACATTCGAAAGTTTTACAGCGAAAAAACGACTTTTGAATCGAACCATTGCAATCTTTATCTCCCATAAGAACTCCGAAACGAGGCACCCACGTCACCGTCTCAAAATAAGAAAAAAATAAAAAAAAAAGGTTCACACGTATGATCAATCCGGTCATTGGTCGGTCGCAAAATTCATAGCCCAGCTCGTAATCCGTACAATATCAAATTGTGCGTTCGTCACACTGTCCGTATAATTGTCAACAGGTACGCGGAATTGTAGACGGATACGGGTGAAAATATTTTGGTGTCTCGCGATATATATTGCTTCGTAGCATTAAAAAAATTATATTAAAAGAAAAAAAAGCGTCAATTTCATTCTCACTTGTTACACCTAATCCTCGATCTATAATTTGTTCGCACGATAGTCGCGCTCCTGCACGTCTGTACACTCGTCTCGTACAGTCGTGAAGTAGTAATAATAATAATAATAATAATAATAATAATAATGATAATAATACGGAAACGACATTAGCGCAGCTCTCACGAGATTTTGTACAACGGAGACTATGCTTCTTTGGTTTTTTTCCGAGAAAAAAAGAAAAGAAGAAAATAATTCACAGTCGGCCAAACGAGCTCGCACAGCTTTCGATGACTGAAACGGTCGATAAATTTTTCTTGTCCAACGACGACTTTAACTTGAAAAGTTTCATCGTCGATATCGCGTTTTCTAGATTCTCGGACCTCCCTTCATTAAGAGGTCGCTTCGTCGTCAGCAATGTTGTGAAGATCCGCGTAATTCACGATTGCTCGATGGAGAAATTCGTATTGTGCCTGAAAAATCATTAACGACGGTTAGTTACTTCGATTCCCCCCTCGAAGGGGGGAGGGGCACTTTGTACACATATAATTAACTTTTTTTTCTGAAAAATGGCTTGAATAAAATAACAAGTGATATTGTTTGGGTTTGTTTTTCCAAACGGCGTTAAAAAATGGAAAAAACGTATTAAATGGTTTCACAGATGATAGGAGATATTGTTTTATAAAAACTCACAAAAGTGCTGATCATTCCATGCCTCTGAGATCGGAGTTTCTTCGTCGTCGTAAATATGTCAACGCGTTTTTCGGTACGCAACTGTTGCACCAATATACTGAGTGCAACAAACATCGAACTCCTGTCCGAGCCAAAACTGCAATGAATAACTAAAGGACCACTGGACTCGACGTCATGACCGAGTATCTGATCGACTAGTTCTATGACGCCCCGGGTGACCTCCGGGACTTCTCCCTCAACCGTTGGCCATCCGTGATACTGATATTGCGTCACGACGACTGTCTCGTCGGTTTTCGTATTGGATACGCAAAGTTCTCGTCTCGTATAATAGGGACAGCTCTCGCTTTGTATGTATCGGACTCTTATGTGATCGTAGATTGTCTCGTCGTCCGGCCAATATCGCGGACATTTTCTCGGACCTTCGTTCAACTGAAATTGAAAAAAAAAAACAAAAATTCAGTCGATCATACCTAAAATTGCGTTTCTTTTACGTCCTTTTTTTCCGGATTTGCAAGTTATGCATTTTCAATGTTTACTCACGTCTGAGAGCATCACGATGGTCGATATACATTGTTCCGATATCATTCTCCAAAAATCGGCTATCGTAGTCTCCAGTGGATCTTGCGTTATAACGAATGATTCGGAATTGTCGTAACCCTCGATAAACGAGGCATTGATATACGTCGAATGCTCTCTTCCGGGTATTGGCGTCAATATGACCCGGTTTCTGTCGTACGGTATTACTAATTCGCTACGATTCTTTATCCTATTTTCATCCCCGCCACCAACCGAGAATGACTTACGATCTTCCAACACAGAACTGATTTTCTGTGAATTTAAAACAAGTTCCTAAAAAACTGAGATGTGAGTAAACGCCGTACATGTTTTCTCCTCTCGAAAGAGCTTTCGGTCTTGACCCCCCGAAAATAATTGTTATTTCGAGAGTTTGGCGTTGAAGTCCCGATCTATTAATCGCTTTTGCGTTCCGCGAGTTATTCGAGGTTCTTCGTACGATCGACGTACTTTTGGTAAAAGATTGAAAACTTGAATAACTAGAGGCGAGCCAACGAGCAAGCGTTTTTTTAAAATGCAGAATAAAGAAAATAATGCTGCAATTTGAAAACGTTCTGCTTTTCTTTGAATCTTTCATTCCAGTATTTAAAGTTGTTGAAATTTGTGTCGCAAAATTCATACCGAATGGACGGAACACCGAATAAACCCATCGAAAGCGAAAAGCCATTTTTTGAACAGTTTTCTACGCATCCAACGCCCAAGGATTACCAATTATTTCAGGACGGCAAGCTGGAAAACTTCGTTAAAGATGTGCTCGCCGCAAGCGTACCTTTCAAAAGTAGTTTACATTTGAAAATCAAAAGTAGTCAACGATTTGGAAGCAATCGAAAAAACAAAACGAAAAAAAAAAAAAAAAAATAAAAAACGTATAAAATACGAAATGCAAAGATACTTCGAGATTTTTCCATGCAGCACCACAATCTCAAACGTTCAGCGATTTGTCTTTGTCCATAAATTCTAGAGGTCTCCCATCGAGTATTGAAAACTATTTTGACGATACGACTTGACGGCTGATACATCCTTAAAATGTACATACGGACTTACATCATATTCCTCCTCCATGCGACACTTTTCCTTGCCGTTGTCCCGCAATCTGAGTTTTTCGACGCTGGACTTTAATTGGGCAATCGGGATTTCCGTATCACCGTACAGTGCCATTTCCATCAAGGACCGATATATGAAGATGTATTGCTTCAACGATTGAACCAAGTAATTACGTTGATGCCGGAGATCGCAGACAGTATTGAATATGGAGACTTGTCCCTCTTCGGCGAGTTGTTGGAGTAGGGAATCGAGAGCGACGAGTGTGCCGGTTCTTCCAACACCGGCGCTACAGTGTACGAGTATAGGGCCTTTCTCGAGGGAATAAGCTTCGTTGACGCGTTTGATGAAGCGCAAAATAGCGTGAGGATGTTCCGGCGCCATGAAGTCTTTCCAAACGAGAAAGTGATACTGAACGATCGTGCGTGCGTCACGTTCGCCGGTGCGCGTCATTTTCAGTTCGCGTACAACGTAATCGGAGAAGGGTCTCTGTCGAACGTGTTCGACGGTGATGTCGCCGAAATTTTTCGATTCGTCTTTGTCGGGCCAGTACTTGGCGCACTTAGTTTTCGAATATTCCTCGAGATTGGTGAGCATGAGGACGAGCTCGAGGTGTTGTTCCCAAATCATGCGCCAATAGTCGCAAACCGTATTCTCCATCGGGCCCTGAGCGCAAATGAATTTTTTTCGTTCTTTGTAGCCAAGAACGAAATTGCCGTTTATATAATCAGAGCCGCATATCCCATCGATCTGCGACAAACGAACTCTCGTCTGATCGTAACATTTGATGTCGGGATAACGATTCTTGTAGAGATTTTCCCGTGCCTCGGACGCGCGCGTCGTACGATCGGAGAAGCGATCGGGCAAAAGTTCGAACTCGTGTTGAAACCCGTAATCCGAGTCCCGATGTCGCTCGAGATAAGCCTGTAAGAGCTCCGCTTTGGGTATCGGCGGCATGTCCGGTGGACTGGCCGCTACTAGCTGGTGTCTACCTCTCAGGCTTCTGCAGAGATGCCTATCCACAAAAAGGCATCCATTAGAAAATACGAGAAAATACAATCTTACGCTCGTTTACCGCTCGACAAGCCGCCTCCAATCGTAACAACTCACCTGAAACTGTTCCTCAGTGTTATTATCTCCTCGCCTCGTTGCTCCGCTCGTTTCGTGTATCTGTGCAATACGCACAACGCGATCAGAAGTATCGCAATAATCAGTATCAGTGCTACGACTATTTGCAGTATAACTTCGATACTGTTTTCCTTTTGGGCTGCGATGTTACGGTTATCGGCGCCACCGTAAAGATGATGCAGATATCCGCTGTACGCGGGCAACACTTTGCCCTCGCGGTCACCGTAAACTGTAAAACCATGTGAAATGACGAGAGACTCTGAATGTCGTGTAGGAAACGGAAGTGTTGCGTAAACAGATGATTAATAAAGAATGGAAACAAGGCTCGAAAGTTTGGAGACTTGGAATCTCTCGGGAGTTTTCGGAATTGAGATTTCCTTGAAGGTTTTCATCAACGCCGGTTCACTTTTCAAAGGGTTGTGTAAATTTCGATAAAAATTACCGATCACTTCGATGAACGCGGTGTAATTGGCTTTCTCGTCAATGAAACCGTCGTAAGGTGGATACTGCCCGGATTCCGGAGGATTTTCGATTGGTACTGGGTTTATCCCGGGCGTGTCGTCTCTCTTGCGACGAGCGTTCGCCGACGAAGAGTTTCGCAATTGACTCGTCGCGGTAGTTTCCACCGAGGTCGTACCGACGCTAGTAGTTGGCGAGGTTCCAACAGTCGAAAATGTAGTCGTTTGTATTATTGTCGTTGCAATCGTCGCGTTCGTCGCAACCGTGCCGAGAATTTCGGGCACGAGATGAAGACTCGGCGTTACTTTCGGTCGCAGACCTATACACCGATCGCACGCGTTACTCGTGTTGAATGATTCACCATCGCCGAGAAATACTTCTGGCATAAGGCGATCGCTGTCAAACATTTCAGCGAGATAAGCTCCACCGGCCGGTGACGCGTGAGCGTAATGATACGTATGAATTTCCATTTCATCGGGCGCTGGCAAATCGCCCGTTGACTTCTGGGCTCCTAGCTTCACCATGAAAACTCGATAACAGCATATCGGACCGTTCCTCTCCGATATCCTCGGTAAATACAGCTTGAACAATTGTCTACCCTCGCTCTCGATTTTACGCCACGAGCGCAGATTCAAGTGTTCTCTGTCAGGCACCGCAACGGGCATCGTGCAGTTTCCCACGGCATCTTTACCGGGACTGCGCAGTCTCGTGACACACCAAGCACGTACCTGTCGAGAATCATAGCCGGATCGAGTACGTCGATGCGGAGATTGATGTATTCGAAAAGATTCTTCCAAAGAAAGTGATAAACGGAGACAAAAACTCTTTTTTAAATTGATACAATAATAATCATGAAAAAGTTGTAATTATCGAGTGTTTGAAATCCAATTTTGCTGAAGAACTTGATACAAATTTCCGGAACATTGAAATATCACACGAAACGATCGAATTGACGAGAGTGCGCCAGGTGGGGTTGGATAGGAAACGCGAACTTCGATTGACCAGAAGGCTCAAAATTCCGAAACTTCAAATTTCACAAGCACGAAATTTCGAAAGCACAAAATTTGTTTGGGTTTGTTCGGGTTCGTTAGTTTGATTAAAAACCCTTGATTTAAAAAAAAAAAGACACAAACAAACCCAAAAATTTACAAAATTTATAGTTTCGTAATATTCAAATTCGGGATTTTGAGCCTTCTGGTCATTCGAAGTTCGGGTTTCCTACCCCACCCCCGCCAGGTTTTCGATGATTGGAAAGAGACCTCGCTATGAAGCATATTTTTACAGATATACGAGAACGAAAAACAAATTTCTTACCGAATAGTTCGTGTTGGGTGGTACGCTCTTAAACTCGTAGCTGTATTCGAGTTCTTTGACCGTTTTGTCGGGCAACTTCCACCAATCTTTTCCGGGTCTGCCGAGATCATTGCGATATTGAGCGGCACCGGTGAGTTCGAGTTGGTAACGGGTTATGACACCGTTGGGTTTTGCCGGTGCTTCCCACGTTACGGATACGTACGACGTACTGCTGATATTATCGAAGCGACAAGAGACGGTGAGATTTTGCGGTGCGCCGCACACTGAAATCAACAATTATTCTTTCATTTGGACACGCTCGAGAATTTCACAAACAAGCGGGTCGATACGAAATCGTAAAATTCGATTTAGAAAAAGCGTTGTTTCGTTTACCTCCGTCCATCGTAGTTCCATTGACGATTTTACTCCAATTGCCGCACTGCTTTGTGTACTCGCTGCAAGCGGCGATCTTGAACTGATAAGTCGTCGCTGGATCGAGATCGACGAATACGTACACGTTGAATGTTTGAGCCGGATACATAGCTTCCTTCTTCTGTTCACCGTGAGTTACCATCAGATTGTAGTAATGTACGTGTTCCCGCAAATTCGCCGGTGGTATGTTCCAACCGACCGTTATGGAACGATCAGTAAAACCGTTCACGGAAACGGTGGGTACGAAAACGGGATCTGAACGTAAAGCGAAATGTAGAATCAATATTATGTTTTCTCGGTATTCTGAAGAAGAATAAACGAATTATGAATTTCAAATGAATTTTGGCTACTTTAACTTTGGGTTACTTTTGCTATCACGAATTCAATTAATACGAATACAGAAATTGATCTTTTAGCAGGTTCTGTCAGGGACCATTCAGATAAATTATTTACGTCATTTGAGATTTTATACTTCAATTCTCCATGTATTCATTTCCCAGAGTTACAACTCTGAATGTATATCTGACAGTTGCGAAAGGGGATTCGCGAAGAAACGTGTCGACATTAAAGATGTTTCGTCATGACGTACCTTCGGCTAGAGTCGTGATCCATCGAGGGTCCGTTTGTATCTGGGATCTACCAATGGCGTTTGTAGCGCTTATTCTCAACTGATACGCCGTAGACTTTTCGAGTCCTTTAAGAACGTAATGCGTGTTACCGCTACCGATGTGGTCGATATAAAACTGCCACTGGTCGCTGCCATTTTTCATATGTTGTATCAAGTATTTCTGGATAGGCTCGTTACCGTCGTTCACTGTCCAATTCACATATATCATATGAGCACCGACGGCCTTCATAAAGTCGATATTGACCTGCGGCTTGTCTATGACGAATAGACTTTGCGTAGCGCTCACAACTCTGTTAAAATCGTTCGCTTGACAAGTGTACGTGCCATTGTCGCGGCGGCTTACGCTCTCGAAAGAGAGTGTCGAAACCACCAACGTTTCGTTTATGCGTTTTATTGTCGCGTGGTCCCTCAAATGTTCGATGCTCTCGGTATCGTTTCCCTTGAGCCATGTGAAATTCGTCAGAGGATCACCTTCTATATCGCACACCAAACTAACCGATTCGCCTACTTTTCTCCTTACATCTTTGGCTGGTCTTATTTTACCAGGTTCTGAAAGTCAGTCACAAACAAACGTAAAACAGCGGCGGGAAAACATTATTCGTCAGGTTGTCAATGCACAATGTAAATATGTAAAAATTTCTTAGATTTTCACCCCAATGATATTAAACAATAAACAATTAATCGCTCATTGTCGTCCAAGTACGCAAACGGCAAAATCACAGAAAACCAACATACAACTTACCTACGATCCTAACGAATACTGTTTTTTCCAGTGTCTCTCCGCTGTTAGTTTTCGCTGTACAGGTATAATTGCCACTGTCCTTTCTGCTCGCTTTTCTGATATCTATGCGACCCTTGGATGAAGAAAAGTCGGAGTCTCTTATGGTCGTGAGATTTCTGCCAACCGAGCGCCACGATACTTGTCCCGGCTCGCTCAATTTGCATATCAAGGATGGCGTGCTGCCG
Organism: Ophioninae sp. B BG-2022a; assembly: GCA_030522765.1. Classification (NCBI taxonomy): domain Eukaryota; kingdom Metazoa; phylum Arthropoda; class Insecta; order Hymenoptera; family Ichneumonidae; species Ophioninae sp. B BG-2022a. The sequence goes on from JAPYZJ010002369.1 coordinate 15,481, forward strand.
GTTTCTATAGCGCCTATTTTTTGCGAGCCCTCTATCTCTAATGTGGCTATTATTGCTCTAAACGTAGTTGATTTCTCTGTGCTCACTTCCGTCGTAAAATCTACAAAGTTGAAAAATGACAGAATTCAAGACCGCCAGCTTTTCCCTTTTCTCTTTGCGTCTTTCCAGCGATGTGCCAAATTGCCTGTCTACATCGCACAGAGGTCTGATAAAAAATTAATGAGGCAAGCTACCGATCTCTAGCGTAGAACGAACCGAGCAAAGTTCTAAGCGTACTCGATAAAAAGAAGGAAAGGACAAGCGAGCATTTCTAAAAAAAGTGTATCAAAGTTCCAGAATGGCATCCGATATGACGAAAACAAAGGTGCAAGCAAATCCAAAATAACAAACATTCGTAAGTGCAACAAAGCGCCCAATAGTCGACTCACAATTGCATCGCAAATGCACCAACACTCGGTCCCATTTTTCAAAGAAAATGCAACCACGAGCGTCTTAAGGTGTAAAAAAAGCAGTTTCGAGAAAATAAATAAAAAAAAGGCACAATACTCAAAGACGATATGGACGAATTAACAAACGACGACAAAATACAAAATCGCAAGTCCACGTCGATGTAAATATTGTCGTGACGATTTGCCGATGCGTTTTCGATGTGAAACGATTTACGAAAAAGGGCCGCGAGGGAGGATCGTCGAAAAGCAGCGTGAAGCAACAAGCTTAAATTGAAAGACGTAGAAAGAGCGCAACGAATCGAATTGCGACGGTACGGATGAATTTCCTTCATACAGAGAATTACGGAGCGCGTGTAAAGCGGCCGAAAAACACTGCACGGGGATGTAGCAGTGGCGTGTAAGAAATAAAAAAAACAAAAGCTTCCCGATTGCGCGGAAACTTGCCGGAAGCGTCCGGAAGCGATGAAACGATTTTTTTTCGGCGGTTTTACAAATGGCTTCGGTTGATGTTGTACTCACCGTTATCCACGGGATTGGCACGAACAACAACGACACAGGAAACAGTGAGCCAAGTTAAAATCGCCATGGGCAAACCGCGGCTTCGTAACATGGCGTCTGTGACAGCCGGGCGTGTTTAGCGGCAACCGACCGGGTCTGTGCAACCAAAGAGTGGGAGGGGGCGAGGCGGGCAGAGGGAGACAGGAATCCCTTTAACTATAGACGCTCGCGTGTTGTAACTACGTTCTTTTTTATTTTTTGGCGTCACCCACCCGCCAGCACCCCGGAAACTCAATCACTTTGACAACAAAGTCTCATTGTTTGGCGGCGTTTTTCTCTTCGGGTATCGCCGATCCAGCGTTGGCGGCTCTACGAATTTATCATCAGCGTGGAAACCTCTTTCGATCATCCGTTCATCGCTGTACGTTACGCGCGCGAGAGCACAACCACTCGCTCGTTATTTCGGCGATCATTCGCGAGTTTTGTCACCACGCTCTACGTCCCTGGCACGGAGGACGACACGCTACTGCGATCCGTTCGCCGAGTGAAGTGAAAAGTGTCTGCGAGCGGATTGCGCGAAAGGCTCTTTTTAGTTCGTCCATCGCGGCGCTGCTCTCCGCTCGAAAGACGCTTTCGATTGTAACTCTCGAACGCGCCGCGACTTCCGGTATCGATTAATCGAAATATCGAGAGTTTGAAATAAACAGCTGGTGAAAATGATTAAAAACAGAAAGGAAGAATAATATCGTCGGAAAGTTGATGATACTCGAAGAGTGTTGAGATCCAATGTTTCGATGTGTTTTAGGGTGATGGAGGCGAGTATAACATAAGGCAATGGTAATGTATATTATAAAAATGAATCGCCAAACGTGGTGGCAAGCGCAAAACTCGAAATAATTATCATATTTAGACGTTTAGGTTCGACAGGTTCGTGTCGATGTATTTTTATACAAATCCACCATTCAATTCGCATTGAACTCCCCATTCCCAGGGAAAAATGTCGAAAACATATTCTAGAATGGTTTTTTGCATATTCCCAGTCGAATTGTATACTTTCGGCAAAAATTGGGCAATATTGGTAATCAGCTGAAAATTTTCGATTGGATATCGATCGATCGATTGGTATCGATCGGGTCGACAGATAGTCGAAATTTTTCAATCGCAATTTCTCAAGGACGAAACATTTTTATCGTAAAATTCAAGCATCTATTTCTGTCTCTATGAATTCTACAAAGACTGATGCTCGATTTTTCGGCATTATCTTAATCGACGCCGAGAAAACGGATTTCGAAAATTTGTGAGGTTATGTCGATGTTCGTTATGTCCTTAAACTTTGGACAAGTTTTAAAAAGTCAGCAAAACGCCCGCGCCATCTTTGGCAATTTTTAACAAACGCGAAAAATATTTGATAGCGTCTACAGGAGTCATTTTAGAATCGAGAATCGATGCGGACGTTAGGTCGCTTATACTTTCTTTCGATCTTTTTTTTTTCTTGATGGGGATTATCCCCGTATATGGGTAAGTAGGTAAGTAGATCGAGGAGTCAGCTTTTCGCGTTTGTCAATCAAAAAAGCGCAAAGGGATCTCTCAACGCAACGTATTCTTCTTCTATCTCCCTCGCACTCATTTCTTTTTCGCATCGCTGTGAAACGACTTCGAGAAGGGACAGTAAGGTGGCTAAACGCCTAATTCGTTTAGCGGGAGGGGATGAAGCAGCAGGCGTTTGGCTTCCAGCGTTATGCTCTTTGTATCGAGAAAGGAAAGTTGTCTCGAAGCCCATACGCGTACCCTCGCACGCACAGTCGGTACTTCGAACGATGAATTCCCGAATTTCAACGCCATTTAATTACCATCGATCCTCTATCGATTAACCAACATTTATTAATCGAACTCAGTTTTGTCATTTTTCGAAATCGTGCATAATTCCAATGACGATTCTAAATTCCTTTTTGGGGTTATGGACGTTCAGAGACGTATTTCAACGTTCCGAAAAATCTCGTATTTCTGTTAAACAATTTCTTGAAACGAACGTTTGGATAGAACTCGAGAAATTAATTAAATAAAAAATGAATAATTCATAAAAAAGATATTCGCGATGGATAAAAAAGAACCTATATAATCGAATTAATTCAACCAATTTGTGTTTTTATCTTCGATCGATAAAAAAGTGACCGTTTGTCCAATCGGTAATTAGTTTGTGCCCGAGGTGCGAAAAAATTATGTTTACGTAATTATTATTACTTTTAAATATTGAGGGTCCTTAGTTTCATGAAACTACGTCATATGAATCGTCAATGGAAAAGTGGCTGGAAAAGTGCAACCCGATGAATACACATCCAACCCAATTATCCAAAACGATGTGTATCGTGCTCAGTGTCGTGGGGGCTCTGGAAGGAAAACATTGATGTTCATCGAAACTTCGGATTTTTCAGTTTCTCTCTTCCACTACGATAATACGTAAAATGACAATTACAATTCCGTAAATTCAACGATAGTTCATCAGGCTGATGAAGTCCGGACAATGATTCGTGTTTCAAAATAGAAAAAATGTCAATAAAAACAATCTCTCGTGACCTTCGGAGTAACTTGTCGACACACCCAATACCGGATCATTCATTAACGATCGATCGACGTTCATTTTTTATCTCTCGCTTTTAACTAATTTCTCGCTCGTACCGATCCGAATTCGAAGATCGTGCGGAATCGATGGGGCGATCTTTCGAGGCAGCGATGTTGGGTTTTCTCGTCGTGACCTTGAGTTTCGCGAGCGCTGTTTGGACGAACGAGAGTGCGATGTGTGCCGGAAACCACACGTTGCTCGAGGCTCCAGGAGACGCTATCATAACAGGTCAATTCACAATTCATAAATCCATTATGAATTTCAATACCGAACATTTTTTTTTTTAGTTTTCTCAAACGTTTTTATGACGTCACCACAAGTGACGTTGAAAGTACGCTAAAAGATATACGATAACCAAAGTCGAAATTGGAAATCGACGAAAATACCGTAGGAATTGTTGGTTGAACATTTTTCGAAATAATAAGAATCGTTCAGGACTTTGAACATCATTAGTGTTAATGACCAAAACAAAAGAATTTCAAGAAACGGTCAGATACAAAAAAAAAAACATTTTGATTTAAAACTAATATTCGAAAACTCTTTCTGATTCGTTCAGTCTTCGTTGACACGAACGAGGGTCCGTTTTGCAACGAGACGACCGCCAAGGGATTTCAGGAAGTATCAACGGCCCTCTACGTTGTCCAAATGTTGAACAAGCACGACTTCGTTCCCGGTATCTCTCTGGGTATTTATTTTTATTCTTTGTACGATCTAAAAAAAGATTTTTCAAAATGAAAAAAAAAGACAAAAAAAATTTTTCAAAATGAAAAAAAAAAGACAAAAAAATAAAAAAAGACAAAAAAAAACGAAAAAAAAACCGGATAAACAAAGCCTTGGAATAACGGGCAAAATGAAGCTTTTGAAGATGACGAAGGCAAAGATTATGACGAGAGAAAAAAATTGCAGGTTTAAAAGTATTTGACACCTGTCACGACAGCATGACTATTTACAAGCAAGCCTTGATGGAAGCGGTCGGTTTCGATTGCGTTGATTATTACGAGCTCGGTATTCTCGTGCCCGCGGCATACGGGTCTTTGCTTATGCCTCTCGGTGATTACAACGTATTGCCGGTGAGCGTTTACAAAGATGTGAATATGACGAGGGCCCTGGTCGACGCGATGCTCGAGTTTCTCAGCACGACCTACGAGGTCGTCGATCTTTTGCTGGTCGATTCGAACGAGTTGCTCCCTCGTATTCTCGATGCCAGCAGAAACGCCGGAATTTGCGTAAAGAGCGTTAACGAGGTTGCCGAATTGGAGAACGACACGGAAGCCGTTATCGTTATCGTCGGCACCAATGAGAGCTTGCGTACGTGGATGCAAAGAGGCGACGACGCGTCGATCGCTCGGAAAACTTGGATCGTTCTTCCCATTGACGATTCTTACGTTGACGGTTCGTTACGAATCTTTGTTATTTCTTTTTTTGTTTTTTCTATTTTTTTATTTTTTTATTTTTTTATTGTTGTACCACAACCGTACACCCTTCCGGGTTTTTACGGCTCCCCACCTTGTTTTTCCTCCTGTTCTTACCCCACTTTGTTTTTCCTCCTGTTCTTTCCCCACCTTACATCGATGACCTCTTTGAGAGGGTACATCCTGATGTTCGCACGTCTCAGAGATTTCCTACGGATGTCTTTCGCATTCCCTTTGCCAGGACAATTTGTTACCAAAACTCGGTAACAATCAAAGCGTCACGATTATGGCACTCACTTCCGCGTGGTATCATTGAAGAAACCTCGCTTGAAGCGTTTAAAAGTGAACTACACGAGTACTTGCTTGATATAGAAATCCAGGAAGCTTCGGAAGAGTGACTGGATCAGAATATTATTAATGCTGTTATTGATATATATATATATATATTTTTTTTCTTTTATTTTTTGCAATTTCATTATTTTGAATTATATAGTTGTTATTTTATTTTCTTGTATTGAATTGAAATGGGCTGCTGGCAAAGGTGTAGGTTATTA
>JAPYZJ010002370.1:0-23336 GCA_030522765.1 Ophioninae sp. B BG-2022a
CACTTGAAAAATCGGAAAAAAAGAGGCAAAGGGGTATGTATGGAAAAATTGGCAAAAATCGATGGTCCAACTTTGAAATTCTGTCAAAAATCGAAAAATTATCGGATTTCAATTATTAAAAAAGGATTTTGAAGAGAAAATCATAACGAAGAGATTGAGCACAGAGTGAAGTGCCAAATCCTAAAGGAAAAAAAGTTATCGATGATTGAGTGGAAAAACTTTTTTTGCCCTAAAATCCAAAAAAAAATTGGATTTTAAATATTTTTTTAAATGGTCCATTTCGATGTAATTTTATCCACTGATCACGAATCTGACATTAATTTTTCCCAAAACCCAAAATTTCCATGAAGAAATCGTAAAAAACTGCTAGAAACCCCGTTCTGTTTGCTTTTTGCAGGGCTTTCGACGAAAATTCGATGATCAGCTCAAAGTAAAATAAGAGATCTTTCGACAAGGTCGAATCGTGATCACTTTCCATCAAGGGTTTTCGAAACCTTAGCTAGTAGGTTTTACCAACCCATCTCTAGATGGGTCGTCGAATGACGTCGAATGAGGCATGTTTCTCCAGATGTCTTCTCATCAGCAACCCCTATGAATCGTCAGACCTGACGAAGGCTCTCAGCCATTCCATTGCGAACAAAGGAATCAGATCTTTATCGTGATATTTTCCAACCCTTATCCTCGTTCATCCATCGATCCCCCCCCCCCCTCTTCTTTTGCACACTTCAACCCTCATCCCCCAATCTCACCCTCCCATGCTCCCTTACACTTCGATTCACCAAGAACATCCGGTTTCCACCCTTTCCACCCTCTCTTTTCCCAAACACTTTTGCGGTATGATTCTTTTTGCTCCCTTTATTATTTGTTTCATCCCCCGCGAGTGGAGGCTTCAGTTCCGCTTCGCTTTCGAAGATGGGGGTGGTCACCCCTCTCGACGCGCTCTTCCCACCGGAAAAATGTCGAGAAAAATCAGGGGGTTGGAAAACACGAGTTGGCTCGAGGGTTGCACTAAAATTCCCACGGTATTAACTCGACTGTACGGGGGAGGGTTGGAGGTGGAAAAACTTAGGGGTTGAAAAAAAAATCGGAAAATTCCAATATTATATGGCAGCACTCTTTTTTACGTTTAAAGGCCATTTTACCAGATATCGAAACTTCCAACTTTTTCCAACACCCCCCCTCCCCCCTCTCGCCCCGGCCAATATTTTCCGTTCTTTCACAACTGCGAATTCGTTAGAAGATATGTTTCTTTCTTCATTTTTTTCTTTTTTTCCTGCGAAGGAAAATTAGCGAGGGTTTTCTCGAAGCTTGTGAATTATGAATGAAAAGTTTTTTTTTTGCATTCCGAACTCCTTTGGTCGTTAGCTTCGTTAGCTGGACGATACACGGATGGACAAAGTTAACATTCATTTTTTTTCATCAAGTTTTTTTTCCGAGCTTGAATGCTGTTTGAAAAGTTTTACCGGATGGGGTTAAACATTATTTCGTCGTGTACGGATTATTCCGTACCAACCGGAAGTTTGCGAGTAAATTGCTGTAGGGGTTTACGTTCAAAAAGCCCCAATGATTCAACATCCCTCCCTCGTGAAAGTGAAAAAATTATTACTGGGATCTGGGAAATGAGTTTGCGATGGCTATAGATATAAATTATTTTTAATTGCTTAATTTTCACGGACTCGGCCTAATAAAAGCCCTTAATATTTTTGGGAACCCTCGCCAGATATCCTCTTCCAAAAATGATTTACAAAATTTATTAATAACGGAAGAAAAACGGTAAAAAAGATTGTTCTTATAAGATTGATAACAATATAAAAAATGGATGATAATAGAACAGACAAAATTATAAACAAGTGTTCAGAATAAGGATAATAAATTTAGCTGAATTAGAAAAATGTCTAAAAATATTAAAACTTGAAAAATAAATATTAGAAAAGCGGAAATAATGATAGAAATTTTTGATTGTAATAATAAGAAGAAATAATAAATAAAAATAAATGTTTGAAACAAACGCTATTATCGACTTATTAGAAATTTAGAAATATATGATAAAGACTTGTCAAAAAAATAATAAAAAATGTTGATAATGAAAAAATGGGAAATTATGTAAAGAAAAAGAATTATTTGATTTAACATTGATTTGAAATGCCTATATACACAAATTAGATTCCAGTATAACTTTTCACATCGACGGTCTGTAGATTTGATAGAGTGAGTACTTATCGAGACATCGCAAGCACGAACTCGACAAAAAAAAATGTGGAGTTTGTGCGAGTTGGAGATAAAAGTTCGGACGTACAAGTTATTCGGCGATAGAGACTTGGAATCCGCACTAAGTCGTTCCAATCGATTCCTCCCTCGTACTGGAATTCTTCCACCTACAAATTTTCCGACCTTTCATTCTCACCCCATCTCTTTCTCTCTCTTTCTCTTTTCGGGTAACAGCTCTTTTCTTGCTGCGAAAACAATCATGTCGAGAAATCCAACAGCTTGATTTGCGACCACGATTTGATAGCCTTTTGTTCACATGTTCCGATGCTCCGAAAGGCTTCACATGACATTTCTCTGTAACAAGAAAGAAAAGAAGAAATCCTGAAACAGCTTTTCCGAATTCCGCTCTTCCAACTGTTTTCATCCTTAGCCCTGCTTTTCGTCCCTATTCTCGTCTCCTGAACGGTCGATATCAACGATTCTTGTTTGTCGAAACTTTGCGAGCGTTTTTCCAAGTTCTCGACCCGAAGGTAGCTTTATTTCTATTGGGTGCTGTTTAGAATGCGAGGCCAATCAAAAGTGTTGATCTTGTGGTGCTGCCTTCAATGTGACACTTAGTCGAGTGATTACAAACTCATATCCAAGTTGAAGGTACCCAGAGCCACATCTAGGTTGAAGGTACCGAGTCGAAGGTGCCTAGACCCAAACTCAGATTGAAGCCATCGATCACCACTTTCATCCTGACTCTACTCAAAACGACCTTTGGATTGAAAGTGCCAATTCAGGTCAATATCATTGCGAGTGAAACAGAAGGGTCGAAGCTTTCAGATGTCCGTCAGGGTCCCTCACTGTTAAATAGGGTGCTACGAAAAAAAAAATATCTCTCCAGCCAATGTCTACCGATGTTCATTGATCTCGAACATCCAGTCGTCATCGAGACGATACACTGGTAGGGCGAGTACGGCTGGCGGGCTGTATGGGAAAAGAGAGAAAACGGGAATATGCCTGGCGATCGAAACATTACTGCATAAGCTGTGATGGGGTAGTCGCGTAATGGCGGGCGTAGCCAATCGTTCGGAGTTGCTTGGACAGAAGCCAACTCGTATCCATTCGTCGAATCAACCTCTCTCTCTCGCTCATTCTGTCTTCCTCCGTGTATCCATCCATTCTCTTCTCGTCCGTGTTCTCCTCTGGCTTGGCTACCGCTTTGGACGCCATTCCCCGATCGCTCGCTCATTCTCATCCCCTTCGCACATCCTTCTGTAGCCACTCGCATGAAAGAGAAAGCTCAGGATAAACGGAACGGAGAAAAGCACCCAGAGACAACACACGACCACCTACCACCAACGATTTTGTGAGCTTCGTTTCTCGCCATCCAAAAAACAGCTTACCCTATCATCAGCTGCCCAGAATTATGAAGCCTACACTTCGAGTTCCCTGGTATTATCCAACTTTCCTCATTACGCAGTCTCGTTGGAATTCAACCGGTCGACGAGCTCTGCAGATGCGAAATAATCAAACGTATGTGTCGAGGTTAATGATTTCGATGAGTGCCGGTCTCGGGTGTTTAGACGAAGATTCTGCAACTTGGACTCGATGACTTCCACTCTGTTGAACATTCTGCCTGATCATTCGGGTAGCTAGTAGTAGACGGAAGAATCTTGATGACGCGTACCCAATACAGAAAAAGACAGCAAGAAGCTTCAGCAGTTTGGAACTTGGTTAAACCTGGAAAATGAGGCCCATAAGGCCCAATAGTCAAAGAAACAAGATTCTTCGCGCCCATCATCCGCTGTCGGTTTGATGGTCTGGATGGGTTTGTTCGGATGGAACCCAAAGAAACCCAAACAAAAGAACCGATATGGGCTCGTTGCTGCAAAACGTATTAAACCCAGCTTGTCAAAGTGCTGATTCAACTCACTGAGTAAAAGAAAACCTGGAATCGAAAATTCTGTTTCCATCCTCCTTGATAAAAGTACAAATCAGCCTTGACCGCGCGGCCTAAAACACTTGGCAGGCCAAAGTGGAAATATGGAAAGTGGCGCTGCATGGAAACGAGGAGAAAAAAGGAAAGGAAATCATTACAAAGAATGAGATTAGATAGAACGACCTACCACTTTTGGCTCGTGAAGAGAAGCGTTCAGAGTAAAACGAGTCAAGAGATCCACTATAGTTAAACCGGTTTTTCCAATTGTCTTTCCAGTCCTCTCGAGCATTGGAGCTGGATATTGTCATTGGCAATGAGCCTTGGGAAAACAACAACTCGAAAGAGGTTGGTCCGGGAGGGAGGCTGGTGATGGGCGTAGGAGGAAAAGTGGAACGGGTCCAATATTGTATAACCCATTCAAGTCTCTTTTTGCCACGTATCGCTGGTCGCTTTGGAGATACCGTTTCGAAGGGAAGTCAGGGACAGCTGGCAAGTCTCCCGAATTTGCTACGCTTCTGGATGCCTAGTTCAGCAATAACTCTACCTTGAACTCGTCCATTCGGATTATTCATTCCCTTCCCCTTCGTTGGCTTTTCCACGTCTTCTTTTCGTTATCATGGTGGCACCCTTCGTAAGGAACGTCCTCGTCCACCATCCACTTCTCTGTCTTCATCGAATACCCCACTTTCTCTCTCCATAAGCCGAGATGAAATTGGATTTTTCTACACGGTAGGAGTCTCCCTATGTGTACCCGGAAGGCGGAAGGGATTCTCGCTCATCGCACCAACAGGCCAACTCCTATAGGATCTCGCAATGCTTCCACAACAGGATAGCTGTCTACAGACTACACGTCTATCCTGGCAGAGTAGATACATCACTTTGGCCTGTGGCAGGAGACCCTCCGACCCCAACTTCACCTACCCTTCTTTTCTACCTTCAGTTTTCTACCTACCTTTCCTACCATTCCCAGTTCCAACTCTCCCACACCCGTGGAATCCTACCAACCGCCTACTTTCCTTCGAGTCTATTGGACCCCTTTTTTTCCACCCTAGAATCTCGGGTCTAGGGTGCAAGATCGGGTTGGTAACCTTAGGGTTCTCAATCTTAGGCTGGCTGTCGTTGAAGACTTTTTTTTTTCTTTACCACCACTAATATCCTTCGGTTTCCATCGGAATGCCAACCGAACCTCACTTTGCCATCCCAATGGCTTTTGCCTTGAAGCTCCAACGCGAAACTCTGCCCCGGGCCATAACCTTGGTTCACAGACGGAATTGAAGTTTTCTTGCTTGTCAATGTTGTCTAAGCTGAAGAAAAGTAATTATTTTTGCAACTTCTGAAAGTTCTCCATACCCTTCAATCAAAAAAAGTCAACTGCGTTTGTTTTTTTTTGTTTCTAAATGGAAAATCAGTGTCAAAGTTGAGCGAAACCCAAATCCAAATAGACCCAAACATACTTTTCATTTTTATCTCTCAGTTTCCCAAAATTAAAGTTTTCTAGCTTGTCAAAGTTGTCGAAGCTGAAATAATACATTATTTTTGGAACTGACTTCTGAATAAACCCGATGGCCTGCTTTGAAGAAAAACCCAAACAAACCCAAACATCGGCATCGGTATCAAAGTTAAAAAAACCAACCTTGAAAAAAGTCAATCTCGAAGATGAAATTTGGCCATCGCGTTTGCCTCGATCGTGGTAAACCTGCTACGAGAAAAGCATCAGAAGATTACACGAAGGTTACGATTCAGCTCTAATCTAATAGCGTCAGATGATCCCCCAATTTTCTCGGAAGAGACGACAAAGTTTCGCACGCGAATAACCGACAGTAGACTCGACAATGTATTCGCCAAGGGATGAACTAACGAGAAGATGGCGCTCGTCGCAATCTTCCGAAGCAAGTTATCCCGGTACTTTCGACAGCGGACACGCCCGGGTGCCAATACCTAGTCACGTGGAATATTATAGTTAGCGTGGGTGGCCTACTCATTACCAAGAGTCATCCAACCCCTATCTCTTCCACCCTCCTTCCTTTATTCGTAACCCCCTCCGTCCTCTTGATAATCAACATTCTAGACATCGGAAGCTCATCAGCCGATAATTAAACTCTCCATTGCAAATCCAAGCATATTGTTTATTACACGTTTTGTTGTTATTTATTTAGGCATGACAAGAAAACCTTAAAATTCCATATGCAAAAATGTGTAAAAATTGCAGTCCAGCAAAAAAGGTTTTTTATCACTTGAGTTTATATATGACGATGCTTTAGTTAATTATGTTCCTGATGAAGTAATTGTAACAGTTTTGGGTATTATTTCCAATATCAATATTTTATAGGTTATTGGATATTTTGTAAGATCGATATTATTAGGTTGTTAGATATTTTCCAATATCAATATTTTTCAGATTATAAAATATATTCTAATTTCGATATTTTTGAGTTATTCGGAATTTTCAAATATCAATGTTTGTCATGTTATTATATATTTGGGAATATTATTATTTTCCAGTTATTAAATATAACTGGAAATATAACTGGAAATAACTATTAATTTCCAATACCAGTTTTTTTAAATTATTGGATATTTACCACGATCAATATTTTTAGGTTCTAACTTACTTTTGGCCAAAGCTGTTTTTTCCCCCATAGCAAATACCTACATCAAAAAATGCCATAACCTCTCGAGGACGATTTCCAATGAAAATTAACGTTCCAATTAAAGTGATTGAACATCGTGACGATTCTGAGGTGTGTAGCATCGTTCTGATCGATCGAGCCCAACAACATTAGCTCGATTATCGTTGAGCCAATACCTAAAAGATGACGCAATCCCCTATACTCGTCATGGTAAATTGAGCATACATCTGAACTCTGGAGATTAAATTCGGTAGTATACCGGTTTGCATCGTTGGAGGTTTGGACCAACGAGGAAAAGCTTCCTCAGGGGTTTCCAACATCGCCATGTCGAAATCGACGATTCATCATCGAGCTAACCGCCTGATAACTCCTATCACAAAACCATCCGATTATTCGTGGTCTCGCCAGGGGGAAGTTCGATAATAATAATCGTGGCTTCAACTTCCGGTCAACATCCAGGCCAAACTCGACCATCCCTTTACATCGGAGTTACCATCAACTCTGACCATTTACCAAAACCCAATAGTGCTAATTTATCGAAAAATAACATTTTTTCAAATTCGAATGATTCATTAACAACTGACGAATTTCAACAAATCCGAAAAGCGATCGACCAGCCGGATCAGGCTGTGAATGGAAATCGCTAGGATCAGGAGTTTCACCCCACCCCCACCCCCCTCCCTTCTATGTGGACCTCCACCCGGCTGGGAATCTCGAAAATGCGAAACCACCCACAGCTCGGTCACCCATCTGAATTATTGCTCTCGATAATATTGGATTCGACGGTAGTTATGAATCGTCACGGAATTCCGAATTCTTGAGATGGTTACGATCGAGACCAGAATTTACGGGAGTTTGAAATTTCCATCGTTGCAATGCGGAGAAAAGATTTTTTGAATTTGTTGCAAATTATTTTTTTTTATTGTAATTAATTGGTATTGAAGAAGAAAGAGTGAAAATTGGGAATATTCGATATATAATGGTGTAATAATTAATAATTGATTTAATTTTGAAATAGTTCGGTATTGGTAAAAACCACGTTATCTTTGTTCTTAATATTTTTCCCTGTTCTCAATTACAAATGTATTTTCAGTAGAAAATTGAAAATGAAACGAAATTTGCAATTGAGAAAAATTTAATTGAAAATATACAACATTCCGTTTAGTATATTTATAAATTAAATTAAAATGCAAAATGGAATTCTGTTTAACAATGTACATTACAAAAATTCTTGTTCTTGATTCTGGAAAGTATACCTATCTCATAATTGAAGATCATTTTGGTGCCTCATTACCATTCTCATTCCATAAACATTATGCCATAAAATTGGAATCGCAATAAAAAAAATCGTTTGACGATATTCGTTTGTCGATCGATAGTGAATCGTTATTGCGATTGGTCTTGGGTGCCTCTCTCCGGGAAGCTAGACTGCATCGGGGAATGTCAATTTCCCGGGATCAATGGGGAAGTAAGGTCGGGCCGATACAAACTTGCCTCGATGTTGACTTATCCCGACGAAATGAGATTCGGTGAAGCATGCACGTACGGACGTACAACGACGCACACACATACGCGGGGTTTCGTCGGATGAGAGTTTGCACGTGTGTCGAAGGGTGCCCACATGTGGGTCACGGAGCCGGCCAACATTGCGGAACTAAATAAATTGAAACTCAACGAGGGTACCGGGATTGCAGCCTCGCTTGCAATATCTGTCAATATACGTGTACGAATTTTGAGAGGTTGCTCGCTTGATCGGCTTATTGTGCGTTCCCGATATCTTAAGACTATCGAAATGTTCAATTCACTCGAATCCACCGAATTCCTTAGTCACTTTTATGCAAAAACGACAACAATAACTATTATTATTATTATTATTATTATTGAAACTGTCACTGATATTGTAAACAACAATGTTGACAATAACATTAATATTAGTTGGACTGCACTTTATTTTTTAATGACAAGTAAAATTCATGAAAAGGTTTATAGTCATTCAGTTAATAAAGAAATAATATAAGAAAATACAATACATGATATAAAATAATTGAAATTCAACTTAAATAAAAGTAATGTAATGAAATACAAAAAACCTAAAAAAATTTAAAAATCAATCGTGATATGTCTAAAAAATGTTTATGAAATCAAAAAGAAAAAAAATCAACGATTCTTAGAGGAAACTTGAAGACTGTCCTCAAAATTGATAGATGTTCCGATAGTCGACGTTAGATAGATACGACGAGCTGGAAATATCTCCTCGTCGTACACGTACGCACAGGTGAATGAGAGGCAAAAAACTTGTTTGACGTACAACGACGCCTCGTTATTTATATGAGCGGGCTGCATCCGGACCCCTACGTAATGCACTTCGATGCATAAAGAGACGCTAATTATAGTACGTTCCTACCGTCATACCTCTTATCAGCCTCGTGCTTGGCCTTTCCCAACTTACATTGAAAAAGCCAAATTGAAAAGTCCAAGAGGTCAGAGGCCACGCGACCGACTTTTTTCAGCGTGTCAAATTGTAAATAGAAGCGATTCGTTTTTAAGACATACGATAAAAACAAAAATAAAAATAATCCATTTTCAAGTCGAACAATTGAATGTGGAAAAATCTCGAAATTGTGTTTTCGAAAACTGAATAATCGAAACTTAATTGTCTATAGAATGAATTGAATTGCAAATTATTTAATAAAATTGCACTTCGATGACACCTAGAGGAAATAAAAGAAAACATATTTGACTCATTTTGATTGCTTGGTAATATTTAGGCATTTTTTTATTCAGTTTAAAAAATTTTGGTTCTTAATGGTAGCAAATTAGTTCATTGGTAATAATAATTTAGATAAATCGTGATAGCGGTACAGGTAGTTATCAATAGTAATTCATTCAATTAATGAACAATAATGATTTAATTATTTACTGATATTAACTCAGCTAATTAGCAATAATAATTCAATTATTTAACAATACTGAGACAGCTAATTACTAATGGCAATTCAATTATTGAGTAATTAATTCATTAGTAATTAACTAATCAGTAATTCAATTATTTATCAACACTAATTCACTTAATTAGTGATAACAAAAGAAAAGAAGCAATTTCGAAAAAGAAGTCGAAATTGCTCCATCATAAGAGACCTTGAGGAATTTCTGGGGAACAGTTGGAACTGCCACGATGGAAATCTTATGGGGGATGGTTCCTTTTTTTTCGACGTATCGAATCGTGATTTATCCCCCACCATTGGAGTACGCTCTCAATCGATTAGCGGACGAGGGGTGAAATAACTGACGAGGATAAAAAGAAACGGCGAGGGGATGCTCGTGTTGTTTCATCATACGTATCGTTTCTTCATGCTTGGATCACGTTTGGATCAACGTCGTTAAACGCACACACGACGGGCCAATTTTTCGTGAAACTGCGCGGGACGTTGATCAAACGGGCCAAGAACGAGGGTGAACCTTCCAACCTCAATCTCCGTTTCCGGGCCTGGACGAGCCGCCACTTCCTGTCTGCCCCAGGCCCTTTTTTACAACCGCCACGTGACACGTTCGTTCATCTCGTGAATGACCTTCGAACCCTTCGCCCTGCAGTCAACTTCGAGGGTGCTTCCAAAGTGAAAGGAGCAAAAACTCTGACACAGGGGATGAAGAGATCGAAGCAAAAAAAAAAAGAAAATAAAATTCCTTTTTTCAAACCAGAAAGACCCAGCAGGATTATGGATATCCGAATTTCGCATTTATTTATTAATTCTTGCCAATATTTATTTATTTATTTATTTATTGCTGAATTTTGACAGTTGAACAAATTCGAAAAAAAGTCGGCGGATTTTTCATTGCAAAAATCCGAAAAACGGCGGATTTTTTATTACGAAAGTTCGAAAAAAAACAATTGATCTTTTGCTGCAAAAATTCGAAAAAAAAATAAAAAATTTAATAAATTCTTTCGAATATATATTTTTAAATTGCACATATCAATGTCAACCGACTAGATTCTACATAGTCATTTTTTCCTGAATTTCAGCAACATTCCAACGTACCCTAAAAATAAAAAAAAATGTTGTGAAGCCCCCAAAAACTTTTGTTTTTCGCAAGAAAATAAAAGCGGGTTTTTCGATGTATCCATTTCGAAGGAATCCACATTTCGCAAGGTGTTAGGCGAGTCCCAAGGTAAATTCTAATTAGGTCAGCGGCGCACCCGGTCTATCCAGCACTCCAGACGTCACAGTTTATCGCGCGTTTCCCTAATTGCGACCCGTCAAAGTTGACTCCAATTACCTTCGAAACGGCTCGCGTTCCCTCCTCCCTTCCCCTCCCTTCTCCTTCCAGAACGGATCTCCGTCTCGGGCGTTATATGCCCAACGATTTTACTGATAATTCGACACTGATAGATGGCGGAGAGAATGCCTCGGAATTACTCCTCCAGGATATGTTCAGACGTCACGTCGAGGCTCCTCGATCGCGAGAGGAATTCAATTGGGCGGGACCCTTCTAATTGCCCGGGAATTGCACAAAATGGACTTCAGCCTGAAAAAAAAAAGAAAAATAAACCGACAATTGGATCGAACCTCTCTCGATCTTCCGAGCTCAATCAAGACGATTTTCCTTCCGCTCACAAAAATTTTCGATTATTTTTGGATGAGAGAACTTTCGATTTTTTATTTTTGAAACCTCTAATTAGAGCCTACAAATTAAATTTCGTCTAACATCGAAAAGAGAAAAATGATAATGTTGATACGTCTCGAATTGTGAAAAGAAAGAAAAGAAAAATACAAATAATGTTAATAATAATAACAAACATAAAAATTAATAATAATTCGATGAGACGAACAAAATATTGGATTCCAATCAGGAATCCAATTCGTGGATAATTTCCAAAAATTGGACGAGCTCGTGTTCACTCAAATGTTACTTGTATATCTAGTTATCGTTCTCTCGCGAGTTTCGTCCCAAAAATATATAATCGAGCAGGGCCGGCGTGTAGGGTGCTTGAAACTTGACTCGTATCGTCCGGACGCTTTATCATTCTGCATAACTACGTAAAACTCGTTACGCGGAATAACCGGACCCCGTTGAAATAACTCGCGAGGGAAATGCCCTCGGAACGTTCCCCAGGCATCCCCATGGCTTCCTGCCTCTTTACGGGAATTCGTCAACGAAATTACGTCTCTCGTTGTTCTTCAAGTTTTCGAGCTGCTCTGTTCACCGCTGTTTCACGGTTTATATTGTTTGCCGAATTTTCACAAATTCAATAGCTATGCCTCACGGACCAGCTGAAAACGAGGCAAATTTCCCCATTATGGCGGTTTTTGATAAATCCTTTTTTAACTGAAAAAAAAATTATTACAAAAAATGCTGATACACGAAGTTTTTCGAGGAGAATTCATTATTCATCCAAATATTTTTTTATGAATATTTATGCAAATATTTATATACTTTATTATAGATATTCTTCTTTACTTTATTTACTTCTCGATAAATATATATCATAAAATTTACAAATGCATCAATAAATATTTATAATAAAATATTCATATGTCAATAAATATTTCCCAAAATGCATATTTATTGAATAAACGTTTTTTATTATTCCCTCGCTTTTTCCGATTAATTCGTACAACTTTCAATCTCCTGAACTCTTTTGATTTTTCAACAACATTTTTAAGCACAATTTACCAAATATAAAAAAGTAATACAAACCCAATATTTCTCCTTGAAAATTTATTTTCCCAAAAATTCTTTTTTTTACAAAAAATTTGTTTCTTTTGAAGCAAACCCAAACTGAAAAATCGAAAAATTGTTCGACGAGCTAGGAAGCCGAATGTATTTTTGTTTCGAGAGGCCGGAAATGACGCGTTATTCATTCGACGCGAAGCTTCTTTATTGCCAGTGGACCGAATAATCCAAGTCTCAGCGGGGATTCCGGAACTTCCGGTCTGGCAAAATGAGGCGACAGGAGGAGTTGTCGCGTAACAAAGTTTCTCGGTGGGGGCGGCGAGTGAATCCAGCGCGAGCCACTTCCGGTTTCACGGAAAATGAAGCTTTGAAGTTTCAAACACGATGAAAATCCATTAGACTCGATTTCCACGGAAAATACTCGGGCCCGTCGAGGAACCGACGGTCCAATGTCGTGTTGGTCGAATGAGAACACGGCTTTTCTCCCTTTCCACTTTCGACGAGATTCTTACCCGGTGCGGTCTCCTTCCGGTTCTTCCTGCACCTCAAACTTCTCGAAAAGCTTCTTCCGCTGCCTCTTCCTTCCAGGGGCGAAAAAAATTTTCTTTCTCGCCTCTGGCCCGAGTTGCGAAAAACTATCTCCTTTTTTTAACCTGGAAAGAATCGTTAAAAAATTTCATTGAAAAAAAAAAAATATATATATATATACGTTTCACTTCCGGAAGTGCCACACTAGAGAAAATTTAATGATTAATTTTTTGTTCCAACCAGGCCACCATTAGCGCAAATGAGTAAACATTATGGCCACTCAATGAAAAATACTGACTTTTTAAATTATATATTTATATTTATAATATTTAAAATTATTTTTTAAATCGATATATTTATGTATCGATTTTTCAACAATTATATAACGATTTTTTACAATTTTTCAACGATATATTTAAAATCATTTAAAAATTGGCTACATATTTATCGATTGTACAAATAATTATTTAACGATTTAAGAAAAAAATAACGAAGACACAAGGCACAAGGGAAATTAAGAAGCACCCCTCCGAACACTTGGCCACTAAAAATCTCGAATCCCCTCCGAAAGTAATTCGACCAAGGTTGCCGAGGGGTTAAAAGCACCCCCGAAAGTTCAGCAATCTCGGAGCTTTTGTGATTCTTCAGCAATCGCAGGAGCAACGATTCCTGCTCCTGCGAAACGACCCCTTCGGAGGATGAAGAAAACGAGAGGTGAGAGGAGCCAGGAATGAGATCCGAAAAATAATTTCCGAATGAGAAAGAGAGAGACAGAGCGACGCGGAGGAGGAGTGGAGGGGGGAGGGCTGTACAAAGAAAGGGTCGAGTTCTATTCTTCGTCGTTGCTGACCCGCATCGCAAGCTCTCGAGTCGTCGATCCATACGAAATAAAAGAACGACAAGGAGCGTGTTGCTTTTCTTTTTTTTTTCTTCTCCCAAAAGTTTGCTACGAGATATCCGGAGGAATCGTTACCGAAAAATCCAGGCCAGTGAGACTGGACACGATTCTTCAACATTTTTGACATTATTGTATATGAAAAACCAAAAAAAAAACGGTTTTTTTAGAGTCACAAAAATCTAAAAAAATGAATATTGTTCGCAAATCTCGAAAATGAAAAAAAAATCAACTCTATATATAAATGTGTGTGTATATATATATATATTTATATATTTATTGCAGATGTTCACGCATTTTCCAAAGTTCATGATTGTTTTCTTTCTAGTAAATACACATTTACAGGATGAAAAAATCAGTGATATAATTTAGAGGTTTCGTGATTGACTTGTGATAACCTTGAAACCCTCTTGTGAAGACCTCGAGATTTCCTCATGATGATCTTGAGATCGTCTTCTGATGACCTTGAAACAATATTGGGACAACTCTTTCCCGGTTTTATGTTACCCTTGTAAATACCTTGAACCGACCTTGAACTGACCTTGAAACGTTCTTGGCCTCGAAACATTAAAAAGCTTAACGATACGAGAAACAGCTCGAAGCATACATCAAACATAGTTGTTTTCCCCAATGATACTCCGTTTGTCCTGTTTCACAAAAAAAAATACAGGACGATAGATTTTGGCGGCGCGTGATGGAGGGAGGAAGAGGAGAACGAGAAAAGGGTCTCGAAGAGAGATAGAGAGATTGAGACAAGGAGAGAGAAATGGAAATAGTTGGAGACTGTTGCAACGTGAATTTGCGAGAAACGGGAAGATTTTCATTCCCGAGGAAGCCCCGAGCCAAAAGCACGGTTCTCCCGCTCGTCCTGGCAGTTTGCCGGGACGCTACACCTCACCAAACCCACGACCCCCTCCCCCCCCAACTTTGTTCTCGTCCCTTTTTCCTCCGCGAGTCTTCGCGCTACATCGCGTCGTTTACAGTCAGAGATTAATCTCCGGAATGAATTTCACATGTCCGCTGTTACGTAAACTCGTGTCGGTGCACTGAATCCCCATTTTCACTCCTCCTCCTCTCTCACTTTTAACGTTCTACCAAACTTGCAACGCTTTTATTCTTGTTTCATTTAAAAATGTTTTTCTTTACTTCAGCCCGAGCCGAGCTGACTAGGGCCAAGATAAACGTTGAGGAACCTTCCAAGTTTTCCACCATCTTGACAGGATCTGGCAGAATCGAAAAATCATGGAATGTCGAAAGAAAAAAAAATATTGGTCGAGCGATTTTCTATATTTGAACTTTTTACACCCACAAAATTTCCAAAAAGGTTGAGAATTTTTTTAACGAATATACCGAAAGTTTGAAAACTCTTTGATATACTAAAATACAAAGTATTTACATACAAAAATTTCCCGAAAAGATTGAAAATTCTTAACCAAAAAACCGCAATGTCAAAACCACTAAGAAAAACCAAAATCCCATTTATCAAAAACAATAATCAAACCTATAAAAAAAAATGATCATCAAAATCATCATCATACAAAATCTCTTAAACAATCCCATACAAAAAAATCATTTACATCATATTTCCATTTATAAAAATAAAATCAAAATAAATAAACCACATACCTAAAAATCACATATAAAAATAAAACTATTCAATATCACTTTTACAACTCTCAAATCCGTAACCCAACCCCTTAACCCCGTAACCCGTCTTCCTTAACCCCTCAAAAAAAAAAATCGAAAAAGAAAACCTCATTGGGATCGGCCGGTTGGCGAAACGTCACGGAGGGTGACGTTTCCGAGTCTCCACACGTGGGGGGGTTGGATCAGTCGAAGAATTCGTGGGGTTGCGGTTGTGGCCGATCGTTCGAGGGTTGACACCGCCTCCCCCCTTTTCTTTTGTTTCCCCCCCCCCCCCACCCCTCCGTCATCGACTGGAATAGCTTAGTCAACGTTTCTACGCGACGATTCGATCATTCCATTGAATCGAGGCGTCCCCAACGGTTCTCTTGTTTCCGGGGGTTGCACCCTCCACCAGCATCACCACCACCACCACGAGTGCTGTGTTGGCTTTGCCTAATGTACGATCAAACATATCGGCTGTATACGTGGGTAGAGGTATGGCGAAGGCAAATTCTCCAAACGGTCTTCACCGATGTTGGAAAGCTGGTAATGTGCACGTAGGTGTAGGGGTTATAGGTGTAGGACTTGCTCACAGGGAATCAACTCTCATCCAGCAGCCTCGTAGCGCACACAAAAAGAGACACCCTTTGTCAGAGCCCTCGCGTTGCCTGACCTATTTCGAGGTGTGCCCAGACACCAATGCCGACCCTACTAGCCCGATTGGAATACAACAATGTCGGAAGAAATAAAAAAAAAAACAACGACCTGGCAAATCGGGTCGACGGTTCATTTCAATCGTCAACCATCCACCACCAACACCCCGACCCTCCTTGTCGTTGGCATGTTTTCGAAACGACCAATTAAAAGTTTTTTTTTGAGCCCAGGGTTGCGTCTGACCCTTAATACGTGTGGGATCTTGCGCGAAAACTAAAATTAAAAAAAATATTTTTTATATTATATATATATTTTTTAAATAATTTTTATTGAATAATAATTTTGTTTTCCTGGAACGCACACTTTAACAACTCATTATTATTATTGTTGTTGTTATTGTAAATCAATGATTTTTTGAATGAGAATTGAAATTAAGATTAATTAAGAAAATTATGTTTTTTTTAAATATTCTGTTACTTTTGTACTTTATTTAAAATGTTCATACAACTTTTAAACACTTTTGACTTTTAATTTTTGACTTTTGACTTTTGGAAAAAAAATCATTTTATTTAAATAAAATTTAAAAAATGGCATAAATTGCTTTAAAAAAATGACACATTTTGAGACGTTGAAGGAAGGATAAATGGATTAAAAAGGCAACGAAATCGGCTATCCAATAAAGCCATACGCCGTTTCTGGATGCTTCCACAAGAGCATGCAAGCCACGAAAACTTAATGCAATTAAAATATGCAACACAGCTGAATTCGGAGAGTCAGCTCGTTGATTAAAGGCTCCGTAGCAAATCCACCCACGCACCTGTACATTGTCGTTTTCCGAGAGCGAGCGAAAACGTCCCGAAATAACGGAAACGACGAAGAACGGAAAGAAAAAACAAGAGAAAGTTTGGCACAGGGGAAAATGGTATCAGGCGCTGTCCGCTCGGGACTGTCCGTTTTCACTTACTCCGGCTTAGCTCGGTACTCAAAGTCGTCCCGTTACCATCCTCGCTTTACCCAAACAAACAAAATTAAATCGTCTGCTATCTACGATTTTCGAAAGCCCCCAAACCTGGAAAATTACAATTTATATGATTTTTCGGAAAATGAATTAAAAAATAACATCGAACCCAAACAAACCCAAACATTGTTTTTTACGAAAGACCGACCTAAAGTTCTGCTAAAAGTTAATGGTTAAAGAAGTTTTGCCGAAGGTTGAAGAAAAATAGACATAAAAATGTAAATAAACATTGTAAAAAAAGATTTACGAATAAAATGATTTACATGTTTTTGAAAAATGGTAAGAATGAATTGAAAGCGTTGAAAAATGTTAATAAAAATGGTGACAAGATTGCTTAAGCATTTAACAACGATGGAGGGGCTAATAGAGCGAAATGAGGTAGAGTGACAGTCAAACAGAGAGGGAAGAAAAAAAGGAGAAAGAAAAACACAGGAGTCGGCGAAACAGGGTGAGAACCGAGGGGCAAAAGTCAGCGGGAGTTTTGCGAGATCTTGACAACTGTGCAGAGAGTATCCTCGGCTTCGTTGAACGAAGGGAGATGGAGTGCGATGCAGCATTGCAGTAACTCCCAAGTAGCTCGAACTCAAAGTCTGCCTTTTTACTCGTGCCCACTTAAACCTATTCCGTGTACCCCGATTCGCACTGGAAATCCCTTTCCGGGGATCAACATTGCCAGCTTTGCTTTATTCTCGTTTCTTGAACGGATATTTCACTGGCCATTATACACCGAGAACGTATATAAATAAATATCGTAGGTAACACCAATTGCCCGACTCGGGAACCTTCGCGAATTTTCGTTTCGTCAACGTCGTTTAGAAGGAGAAGTTTCCAATTAGAAAATGACAATTGTTGGGTTTATTTGTTTGGGTTAATAAATATCGTAGCATTCCTTAGCGTTTGGAATACTCGAAGGTCCTCAAAATTTTCGTTTTATCACCGTTACTTAGGATAAGTTTCCAATTATAAAATGACCCAAACAAACCCAAACAAACTGCTGGTGCAAGGTAAAAAGTGAGTGGGATACGCAAGGCAAGTATGATTATGGAGGCGAAGAAGAAGTATCTCCAGTTGCCTTCCTCTCACTTTCCAGGCAAAGAAAGGGCGTTCATTAACGAAGTGGGAGACGGCAGCTCGGCAAAAGTAACAAACTCAGCGACGCATCGCAATGAATAATAAACCACGTCGCCACGCTTGGTAGTTTCTTTTTGTACGTTGTTCTCATACGGGCTGTTGTTTCTTCACGCTGCACGGACTACGGGACCTTCTTTCCTTTTTTAACCCGGCACCCTGTGCTCTCCGCTCCGGTGCTGTATGCGATTGTGACAAGCCCGGATTACACTTATTCCGCAGGCTTTCACGCCTTGGCGCTCATTTTGGTGCGTATGCTGTTGGAATAATCCGTGCGGCAGGAGGTCAGGATTACGGAAGAATTAGAGATCCGCGAAACGTAGAGTTGCTGAGAAATGGAGGAAAGTTGGCGGTGACAAATGGATCAGTTTGAATCTAATTGATTGGGCCATTTTTGAATCAACGGCTTTTGCCAGCCGATTCGTTTGACTTGGCAGACAATTTCTTGGTCCATTTCGCAACCGATTTCTCGATCCGTTTTCCAGCTGATTGGTTGGTCCATTTGCATCGAATTTCAAACCAATTTATCGATCCATTTCGCAGCCAACTCCTCGGTCCATTTTGAGCCAATATCAACGAAGTTCCACGACTACCAACTTGGAATATGCAAAAACGGCTCACCCGACGACATCTATGGGCGACGGGCCGTTTCACCCGGAAGCATCCTCCCATATACATTTACGTATACAAATGAGCCCCTTGCGCACTCCAAGTGTTGATTATGCTAATTTTATCCAGGCTATCGATCCCGCACTGTACAACTCGGGAATTTCCATTGCTAACGATTCAACCGCGAACTCGCGTGGTGTCGTTTCACGAATAAAAATGTGCATAAATTTCAAGGGCCGTCCAAAGCGAGGAAACGAGTCGGGTGGAATTGTCGTCGATTTGGATGGGCTCGTAGTGGACAATGATGACTCATCGATTGAACGGTGTTTACCTCCCAGCGTTCAACGATACCCTACTCCAACCAATTGCCATCCCATGCCACTTTGATTGATCGTTATTCGCCTATTATCGTCATCAGACGTGGAATCCCCGGACATTCCCTTTTGGACACGAATCATCACTGGATACTATCGTAATCGCCTCTATCAATGGCCTCTTGTAATCCTCCCATCGATACGCGACGCACAATCGCCCAAACGCAGCCTCAATTTATTTATTTATTTATTTATTATTATATTATTATAGTATTGTTATACTCCATTTCCTGAGAAATCTATGTTACTCCATAGCAATCAAAGAAATCAAGAGATAGGTACCTAAGTGCTCGTAGCTTGGAGAATTTGCAAATTCGCAGGATTATCATTTTTTTATGTCAATTTGATTCTTTCTTGATGCCGAGCAGCTCATGAAATCCGAGACTCGAACATTATATTATTCTCGAATCGAGGATTTCTCGAGCTGATTTCTTAAAAATCAGCTACAAATAAACAAATTAATGAATAAATAGACAAACGAATAAATGCATAAACAAACCAATAAATACTTCCCCGTCCAAGAAATCGTAATTTTGACTCCTCATCGGGTACGTCGTACCGGAAATCGATGAACAAAAGTGCGAGTTGACTCGTGTCGTCAAGGACGAGTGTACGGAAATACTTGGTCTCTTCCGAAAACCGGAAAATTATCCGAGACCTATTTTTGTATTTTATTTCTCTTTTTTACTTTCTCTTTTCGACAAGCTCATCGTTAACGAAGTTCCGGCGAGTGAGTTTCGCTCGGAGAATGGATAACTAATTGCCTCGACGTGCATCATTTTTCGTCGCTCTACCTCGTGTACGTATCACGAGATTCGTCGATCGTACATGCATTTTTATTCCTGTCTTTCTCTTTCGACACGCATAATCGGTTCACCGTCCCCTCATCGACAATCATGATTTATTCACAAATGAAGCATTGGCGAGGATTATCTATGCTAAAACATACGTTAAACACGCGTACAAACGTCATTTCGCAGTTTTTATTTACAGTTACAGAAAGCAAAGTATTTACAACAGCAACAACAATATAATAAGAATAATAGTAATAATAATAATAATAATGACAATAACAATATTAGCAATACAAACTTAATAACAGCAAATGCATTATATAATAATATTTAATAAACAATATTTATAATAATAATAGTTATAAACATTGTTAAAAGTACGAAAGTAATAAGAAAATTAATCAAATTCGATTTCTGAACTTATTCGAAACGGATGAGCGGATTAAAAAATGGATCAGAAGACAGGATTGTCCAAGTATCTTCACTAAATTTATTCTAAATTTACCGAATTGACTCTTTATTCAAAATTAGAGGGAGAGAGACCCATAACCCAAACAAAGTAACCGCGAACAAAGGGTCGAGGAGACAGGAGTCGAATGAGGAAGAGATAAAGCGGCGGGGGGGGGGGCTGAGAATTCCAGAGTGAGGTAACGCAAAGTTTGCCATTATCGTGAAAGACCAGGAGACGTCGGGTCAATTCGAAATTGCATTCGACACCGTTTCTTGGCCAGGAGGACACGCCGGTTACATCATTAGCCTTAAGCCACGAGAGGGGCCTTCGTTACACCCCCGGATCTCTATCTGCGAAAATTTGTCATCTACGACCTTCTACGCTCATACCCAAACCCAAACCCCCGCCCCCCCCCCCCCCCCCCCCCCCCCCCCCCCCCCCCCCCCCCCCCCCCCCCCCCCCCCCCCCCCCCCCCCCCCCCCCCCCCTCCCCCATTTCGGTCCTCTTTTACCTCCCTGTACTCGGTGGCGATTACGGTTCGCTGGAAAAGCGAATTAGGTCACTCCCAGGCAAACCGTACACACCGCTGTACCACCGACGACGACGACGACGACGACGACGACGACGACGACGCCCATCCGCAACGCTTTTCCCGTCGTCTTTTCTCCTACCCTCGGACCACCCTCCCTTCCCCCGCGCCCCACACACCAGGGAGAAAGTGAATCCGAATGAGGGAGGCGGTCTCAAAAAAAACCAAAATTTACATATCTGGAATTGAAATAGCAAAATTTACGAAATTTATGTATATATATGTGTGTGTGGGTTTATAGGGTTTTTGTGAAAAACGCTTTTTTTAAAAAATCGTGTGAGTGATACGCTTATTTTTTTTTAAAGATTTTTTTACGCTTTTTTGCTACGAGAATTAAAAAGATAGTTTTTTTCTCAAACAGATTTGGAAGGACGGCTTTTTTTTATGAAAACATCGGGAAAACGTTTTTTAAAGCAGAAGTTTAAAAAAACATTTTTCCGATGCAAAAGTTAAAACAAAAACGTTTTTTCGATGCAAAAGTTAAAAAAGAATATTTTTTCGCAGCGAATTTTAAAGAAACGTATTTTCGAAGGTAAATATTTTTAAAAAATGCTTTTTCGAAACAGATTCCTTAAAAAAACATTATTTCGAACCAAAAGGTCAACAAAAAACGCTTTTTCGAAACAAAATCTTGAAAAACCTTTTTTCTTATACAGATTGAAAAAAAAACCTTTCTTTTTTCATTGAAAAAATATAAAAAACGCTGTTCATTTTTGTAAACAAAATATTTAAAAGTCACATTTTCAGTTCTCCAAGAACATCATATTTTTGAGTCGCCCTGTATAAATCCGAACCAAATACCCAGTGCATCCACACACACACACATACACATACACAAATGACTATGGATTTTTTTCAAGCGAGAAGAAGAGTCGCTAAAAGTTTTTAAGGGGCGAAAGCTCCTTCGAAACTCCTCTTCAAAAAAAAACTTTTTTTTATGTTTACGTTATTTCTCGAGAAATCCAAACGCTCTCGAGTCTGGAGCTCTCCTCCCCCCCTCCCCATTGTCCTAACGAGTTTAGCTGACACATACAATTTTTGCCCGCTTTTTTTAATTATCAAAATCGACGGTCGAAAATACAAAATAATTGTAAAACAAAAAGTGAAGAAAAAAAAACAATTATTTTGATTCAGCAGTGTCGTAGTGATCAGTGAAACGCTAGATTATCCGGACTCGAGGAAAGCGGTTTCGCGATTTGACGATCCGTTCCCCTGAGCCAAAGGAGGGAAAAGAGAGATCCTGGAAAGTGAACCGGCGAGCACCATCCCATTGTTGGTACGGTTCCCAAATAAACTCGTGTAGCCTCGGAACGATGGAGGATCAAGTGCTCTTGCGACAAAGGGAAGTTCCGGGTGGAGGATCCCGGTCTTTGTCGCATCGACGAGTAAATTAAAGGAGTACCCACGAGGCGTGAGGGACGGTGTTGAAAATGAAGAAGGGCGAGAGGGGGGGGGGGGGGGGGGAATTGCAATGTACACGTCCTGTCGTTTCTGAGCTTTTGTCGGGAGGATCCTTTTGTGTATCGCGTCGATGAGGGTAGACGAAGAGGAGAAGAGAAATGTCCGAGCTCCCCAGATTCCCTAGCTCTCCTAGGGCCCTAGTTCCCTTCGTCCCACTAGGATCCAAATTGGAAAACGCCGAGGCTCTCCCGGAGATGAAAATCCGGTAAACCCAAACAAACTCCGGAGAACCGTGAAAATCACTGTTCTCGAATCCGTCCTCGATCTTGATGTTCAGTAAGACAATGAAACATTCAGAAACTTGGAGGAAGAATAAAAAATTTTTTATTTTAGAAAAATTTCGGGCAATTGAGAAATGAAGTATTCTGAAATAGTTTCAAGGTTCTATCGGAATGGAAATTTGTCAGCTGATTACGAATATCACCGAATTTTCGTCGAAAGCACTGCACCCATAAAAAAAAATCGTGTTTTAGAAGTTTTTTACGAAATTTTCATGAAAATTTTGGGTTTTGGGGGGAATGAATGTTGGATTTGTGCTCAGGGGATCAAATTACATCGAAATGAACCTATAAAAAAAATATTAAAAATCCAAAATTTTTTTGGATTTTTTGGGAAAAAAGTTTTGTCACTGAATCATCGATAACTTTTTTTCCTTTAGGATTTGGCACTCCCCTCTGTGCTCAATCTCTTCGTTATGATTTTCTCTTCAAAATGCTTTTTTAATAATTGAAATCCGATGATTTTTCGATTTTTGGCAGAATTTCAAAGTTG
>JAPYZJ010002371.1:0-24312 GCA_030522765.1 Ophioninae sp. B BG-2022a
TTACGAATATGCCCGAAATTTTGCCGAAAGTGCAAAATTAGACTGGGAAAATGCGAAAAACCTTTCTAGAATATTTTTTCGACATTTTTCCCTAGAAATAGAGAGTTCAATGCGAATTAAATTGTGGATTTGTCTTCAAGGTATAAAAATACATCGACACGGACCTGCGATATGACACTAAACGTCTAAATATAATAATTATTTCGAGGCTAAGCCCATTTAACGGGCGCGCCTGATTGGCTGCCTTTAAAAATTAATAACAATTCAACCAAAAATCATTTCCAACTTGGTGTTTTTTTTTCTGTCCAGAGTGATAAACTTAGTAGTACCACCGGAACAGATCGTAGATACTGTACTGTTGTTTCACTTGCCTCACCGGCGTATGGTGTCATTGCGATTCCTTACCTGGCACTTTTTGGGCAAGAAAATCCAGTCCGAAACCCACGACTCGACAGAAGACGCCCGAGCAGCTCTCGAGCTCTATCGCAAATACGAAGACCTCAAAAACAGCTCTAAACTCTTCGAAGCGCTTAAAGAATTGTACACGATTGGCAATGATTTGCAGTGGAAGGTTAATATTAAAAATTCAACAAAAATCATCAAGTTCTTTGAAACAGACAAAACATTACGAAATTTCGGTATCTCCTCATAAAAAAAAAAGAAAATATTCTACAAAATTGTAATTTTTATTATTAGGTACCAGAGAGCTGATCCAAGGAGGACCCATCGACGTCCCAAGATCTCGAGCCTGTGATCTAATAGTTACGTGTCAAGGAAAGAACTCCAGTCGTACACGTTTGTACCTCAAGTGTGCGAAAGTTTAAAACTTCAATTAACGCGAAAACCGGACAGAAACGAAAATTCGGCCGTTTGGTCATTACCGTGATGCAATAGGTTCAGTCTCCATCAGTGATTTTTTAGTCAACGATTTTAGTCACTATTGACATTTGGGAGAACAATTTTTTCACTCGTCATTCATAAATGTTATATCCGGTAAACTGTCGTTCCCAGCCCTCCTCCCAAACGTCAATAATCTCTCGTTCGATAAAACGTAGTTTCCCTCGCTTTTTTTGACGATTTCATCAAAATTGGTGACACGCGACCTCAATGTGATCGGTCTACACGAGGATTCAGGAATCTGCAAGTTCTCGAAGCGAATCTAAAACGAATACGTTCGAACGTCGTGATCGAGCCACCAATTTAAAAAAATAGATTTTATAGTGATTTTCGGTACAAAAAAAAATCGACGAAATAAAAGCAAAAAGAATGCCCAATTGTAAATA
Source organism: Ophioninae sp. B BG-2022a (assembly GCA_030522765.1). Lineage (NCBI taxonomy): Eukaryota > Metazoa > Arthropoda > Insecta > Hymenoptera > Ichneumonidae > Ophioninae sp. B BG-2022a. The sequence continues at coordinate 1,284 of JAPYZJ010002371.1, forward strand.
AAGGAACGTTGCGTTTTGGTTTGTTTGGGTTACAGTGCTCAAGTTCACGCTCCGCGTTACACTGAGAATTTTTCTCTCAAAGGTATCGCAGAGTTTCGACTCGGAGACTTTAACCCATTCGAGGACTTGCGGCGATTCGAAACTAAGACAATCTTCCTTATTGATCGGACGATCACAATCAATGAGGAATGTTGAATAAGAAAAATGACATTTTGACTCGACACAATGTTTTACGGGTATATGAGAATTCCATAATGATGCTCATTCGATATATTGCGGCGACCATGTGAAAAACGCGATGCGCGTAATGATTCGTACACATCGAACACTGGACCATATCGGTACTCTGAATGAAAAAAAAAACCTTTTTTCGTTTCACGTTTATTTATTGTTAAACGTAATTTTTACATTGACAACGGTTATGACAACCGAAATGGTATTTTGTGGAATCCGTTTTTATTGATCAATTACCTTTATAATGTTTTTTTTTTTTCATAGACAGCACGAAAAAAAGAAAATCATTGAGCATGTGTAAATCGAACATCGTTTTTTCGATGTGAAACGAAACGTGCTCAATGCAGTAGACGTAAACGTTTTTTTTTTTAAACATACCCTTCGGATATTGATTAACGAGACTTTTTAAGATTGCGTGCAAAACAGTAACGTTTATTTTCGTAATCAGAATTCGATCTGTACAGCGTGTTCCGAGCGATATACGTAAGAAATGGGGAAAAAAAAGTGAAGCGTTAAAAATGTGTAATGAATTTGTTGAAACGCCTGTGAGAAGAATTCGTTGGGCAGAGGGACGTGCGAACATTCTTTTTCGTCCCTCACCCTCATTTGCGAACGTATATATATATATTTGTATATATGTAATGTCCGATAGTTTTTTTTTAATCAAATTAGGTAATTATCATTCGACACTGCCCGGATAATAACGTTTGATCGATCGATTGTTGAAAAGTTAGCCGAAGAGTTCGGAACCCCATCGGATGTAAATCAACCCGCGGAAAATACGTTGAGGCAATAATGTTAGATTACGAACTTAAAACGGAGTCTGGTTTGATGAAGAAAAAATTGTATTTCTATATTGATCGTTGCATTATCATTGTGTCAGGTTACGAAAAAAAAAAAACAACTCGACGATCGCGAATCTCGTCACGATATTATTTCGAATCATGTAGCGAATTAAATGTTTTTCTTGCGCGAGGGACTGAGAAAAAATCACGAGTAAAACGTAATGGAAATATTTTACGAAAAAAAAAAAACTGACAATTGTACACTTCTAGACTATTTTTATATACCTTTTGAGAGGAAAAATCAAGAGAGGGAGAGGGTAATAATGAAGAGAGAGGGAAAGCATAAGTCGAAATCTAGTAAACAGAACGGAGATAATGTAAAGTATATTTTTTGATATTCGGATGAACATCTTATTAAACCTCAGTTTTTTTTTTAAATCGCTGACAGATTGACTCCGACGAATAAATACTACAGGATAATAGTTAAAAACGAGTGAGAATGATAAATACGTAAAGCCAATAGTAAAAAATGCATTTTTTTACGTCTGTTACTGTTACGTCATTGTGATTTCCAATAAATGTTTTTACAATAATTCACCTTTTAACGTCAATATACCAACCATCAAGAACGAGCGAAGGAAGGAGCGAAGAAAAAGTTCGTACGAATTTTTAATTAATATAAGTCATATATTTTTATATTAAAACCTTAACTCTGTATATACACATCAGTTCTGAGTTTTCTCCTCAGCTTGTAGGCGGTGTCGGTCGACTCTCGCCAAAAGTTATATACTTTCATTCCACCTTCGACTTCAATTTTTTAATTTATTTATTATTGCGATAGTTAAGCTATACCGTAATTTTAGTAAGGAATTAATAATTTACAGATTGTACACACATATCTGGACCATCTCAGAGGTTGCAGAGTTCTTTTTTTTCTCATCCTGTCACGATTAACGGGCTAAAAAACCTAATAACTCTACTTTTTTAAAATAAACAATCATCCTCGTGTTATCTTTTGGTAAATTTCGTATTTTTTCTTCAAAAAGCTCTTCGAGGATTGATGAAAGATTGATACTTCTGTTATCAAAGAACATTTCTCAATTATTCTTGCTACATATTTTATGGCGAGCCGTCAAACATTTCAATGATATTTTTCAACAATATTCTTCACAATATTTTGCCTTCGATTCTAATACGCATTAAAATGGCAGTACAAGAATAAAGACGAAATATTGGAGTAATTAAAAAGAAAACGGTTGAAAAAAATAACCGTATAACCTTCCAGCACTTAACGACCTGTGTCAAATCTCGTTGCAGCTTTATGAGAATGTACATTTTAAAAACACTGTGAAACTACGATTCGATTTTAGTATACGGATTTACGTGAGAATAAAAAAAAAAAAATACCAATGTTAGTACGCGAAATCTCGTGATGAAATGAATCGAAGAGGAAAAAAGAAAGCTTTATTAGCTTCATGGTTGCTCCGAACGGAAGATAATTAAGTTCGTATCGTATTTATATGCGTAATGTGCTCTCGCAGCCGACAAGTATGAAAGATGCAACAGCAGTTTACACAGGTATGCCTATTCGTGTTACCACAGAAGGCGCGTCTAAAAAAAATCAGAATTGAAAAGGATCTCGATAAAATCGAACGATTCAAGCGCGATCAACCGAAACTGAGGTTGCAATCGAGAAACGAAAACTAAAGAATTTCATCAAACAGGGCACTGTGTAGGTAATATCGCTAACGATGAATCGATGCTTGACGGTTTCTTGCACGCGCGACGATAAAAAAGTCCATTCGCTGATAGCGCTGATGGAATTAAAAAAAAATGTAAATAAAAACCGTTTCTGACTAGAAACTTGTAAGATCGAGCTGCGAGAGCTGGAAGGAGTATGCATTTGGCAGTAAACGTGCGTAAAGTTTCAAAGTAGAAAGAAATAGAGTCGTCAACAAAAAAAAATTGAAAAATCATACGATTTCACAATTTCTCTTGTTTTTTTTTTCGAATCGTTCAACGCGTTAATTAAACTACCGTCTACGATCGTTAAAGCTGATCCTGACGATGATTAAAAAACAATGGCTTTCCATCGTTTTGCAAACACTTTTTTTTTTGGATCAACCCAAACAAACCACCAATCGCTTCGAATATTGCCCGCGAAGTGTCCCAGCGACGAGTTTCACGATCGAGACGTAAGGCACGCGATGGATACGTTTTTTGCAATTTTTTTTCGTTTGTTACCCGCATCATGGATTGATACGGGGTGAAAGTAGACGAGACATTTTATAGATGGTCGTCTCCGTGGAAGTGGCCGTTTCGGTTCAACGGTTGTCTCTCCGGCGCGTCCGTAGGTCTGTTTCTATTGAAGAAGCCGCACTGTGGATTATCAAAAGAACAAAACAATGGTGAGTAATTTGATTAATTTTGCGATTATTACAATGAGAATTTCGAAAAGGCATGGTAACCTTTCGTTATTACATTACATTTAAAAAGCTGATGTGGATTAAGCTTATTAAGCTATATCGCTCAACGTTATCCATTAAAAACGTGAATTGAATATGTAAAAAACCGTAGTAAATAAAACGTACTTTGTGTAGCAGAAGGATCAACAGAAGAAGAATAATAGTTCCGGCGCAAGCGGAAAGTACAACGACCCATAGTGGTACGACATCCGGTTCGGGTGCCATCGCTTTAGGCTGTAGATTCGTATAAATCTCATGGCTCTTGATGATATCATTAGAGGGTTTGCCAACTGAGGGGAGCCTCGTTACTTGCGATATAATCTGTGTTGATATTTTGAGTTCTTCGTGAAAAGCAATTTTCTTGAGGGTAGCAGCTTTGACCCTGTATCTGGCGCTAATCCAAGCTTCCTCGTCTTTCTCGAGGCGTCCGAGGGTGCATCGCAGCGTGACGCATTTCGCGGCCTCGCAGAGCGGCAATATTTTCTCTTCGTCTATTCTTCCATCGGTCAAAGCAGCGCTGGGTAGTTCATAATCGTTACTACGGGCTCTTTTCTCGCGATGTCTGTGTTGTTTCTCCAACTTCCGGAATTCTTCGACGCTCATCGCGTCGTCGCCTTGGCGTCGTTGTCGCGTGCCGCGGAACTCTTCGTTTTCGCGGTACAGCCTCTCACTGCGCTCGTTGTTGCCACTTCGAGAATAACTTCGTGATCCATCTTGTCTCTGAAAAGTGCGTTTTTCCTCGTGGCTTTGAGTGCTACGAGTTTCGTACTCAGCGTCGTATTTGCCTCCTCGATTACTCGAGGATTCTTCCTGCCAAGATCTCTCGTAATTGTCGACGCGTTTCCCAGTGTTATCAGCGTTATCTCCATAGCTATCAAGATTCGTAGCGAAAGATCCGCCAGTTCGAGAAAAGCCAGAATCGCTACCACCTCGAGTCGTATAAGTTCGTTGTTCCGTATAGCTGTAAGATCCTTCAATGGGAAAACGTCTGCCATCCTTCAGTTGAATATAACCCCGTCCATTTTCAGCGATGATGACGAGACCTTCGATTCTCAAAAAACGACTTTGGGGTTCGTTTCCATCAATGGCGTAACTGGCTCCGCCGTAACGATTCTCCAGAGGAAAAATCGCCCCGTCCTTGAACTCGATGTATTCTTTCTTGTCTTCGGCAACGCGAAATCTCCCTAAAAATTGAAGATACTTTTTGCCCTCCCGACTATAGACTTCATAGCCAACAGCATCTTTGGTCAGGGTTCCTAATATCCTGTCTAAATCTTGAGCGGTCGTGACGTTTCTGAAACGATAATCAAAGTCTCGTGGACCAAGGGTTTCTTCGCGATTTCCGCTGATAACGGAAGTTATAGCGCCGTCGTTCTCGTTGTGACGAATTCCCGTTGACAATACGGAAGTACCGGCTCTGACGACACCGTGAGACAAAGAACCGTCGCTGCTCTCGAAACGTCTCTCGGTACCGTAAACGTAATCCTTGGCTCCCTGTCGGGAACTTTCTCTAGCTTCTTCCTCTTGGCGACGACGTTCCAATTCTATTCTTCGTTGCTCTTGACGACGTCTTTCAACCTCCATTCGTTCTCGCTCTTCCAATTCCTCTTTCCTTCTCTTCTGATCTCTAGTCTCCTCCGTAACCGTTCTTGATACATTGACAGTCGTTACGATTCCACCACGGTTCGACCAATCGTCATCGATGATCGTTACATCGCCGCTATCACCGGTAATCACGGTATGTGTTTTATTTTCGGCATAGAGGACTCCACTGGCTTGTCCATAACCGTCTACCGGAAGATTCTGCCTATTGGAAGTGTTTTCGTTGATCCCAGTCGACGGAACTTTATCACTGGGCCTACCACCGTTGTGCTTGTCGACCGGTCGAACATTCGCGAAATTATAAGAAACTCGAGACTTTTGTTCGAGCTTTAGAGTGTACGGATTTGCGTTCGCTGGTCCGCATACTATGGGACCCATAGTTTCCGGTTGCTCGAGAAGATAAACGAGATCATCGTTCGCGAGGGTTGCAGCTGGCCAACGAAGATAAATTTCAGCTTCTTCGATCCTCGATGGTCCACGATTTCTTATCGTGTAATTGTGCGTGAAAGCTGGTCCGTACTCTAACTCGCTCGTTATATTCGTCGCGGTATAATTATCCGGATTGTAGAAGAGATCTTTTGGTTTGCTCTCACCCTCGATCAACATTTCCGTTTCGACCCATATCTTCAGTGACAGATGTTGTCGATTGTCGTGGGTCGTCGAGAATGGCTCGGAATTCGACGAGTTGACCTCCATGTCGAACTCGTATGACGATATCTCCTCCTGTATCGTCATTGGTTGAAGCAATACCGTGAAACGTACCAAGTTTCCATTCGGCAATGGATTACCTATGTCGCACTTGAGTGTATTGTTGTTCGATTGGGTCGGGGCCGAGCAATGAACGGGTATCTCCGCCTTGTCGTTTCTGTCGATCTTTATGTAATTTATACCGGGCGGCAAAGCAAGACTGTAAGTCGCCTCGAAGGCATCCTCGTAAGCGTTCTGCACAGTTACGTCCAACTCGATTCTCTTGTCCGAGCCGAGAAGATATTTCCCCACGTTTGATTTACATGTCATCTGAAGATCGGGCGTGCAGATGTTATCGGGACCGCAATTCTTGAATATCGATACTGTGTCCTTGCGCGATGATGTTGTCGCCATTACCGGACGAAGGATCAACGATGGATCCCGATTACGATCGTCCTTCCATTTCTCGTCGGCGAGACCGATTCGCATCTCCGCGTCCAGAGATGTCAGCTTGTCGCGAATGTTCGGTGTTACGTATACCTGAAATGGTCGGAGATCGTTTTTATGCTTTTGTGTCATTGGGAAATTGAGGCTTTGTTTTCAAAAAGCAGATCTCAAAAATGTTACTTGTCATCGGGAAATTGAATCTTTATTTTCAAAAAGCAAATTGAGTCTTTCTTTTCAAAAAGCAAATTGAGTCTTTCTTTTCAAAAAGCACGTCTCAAAAAGGCTACTTGTCATTGGGAAATTGAGTCATTCTTTTAAAAAAGCAGGTCTCAATGATGGTACTTGTAATCGGAAAATTGAATCTTTATTTTCAAAAAGCAAATTGAATCTTTCTTTTCGAAAAGCAAATTGAGTCTTTCTTTTCAAAAAGCAGGTCTCAAAAATGGTACTTGTCATCGGAAAATTGACTCTTTCTTTTAAAAAAGCAAATTGAATCTTTCTTTTCAAAAAGCAAATTGAGTCTTTCTTTTCGAAAAGCAAATTGAGTCTTTCTTTTCAAAAAGCAGGTCTCAAAAATGGTACTTGTAATCGGGAAATTGAATCTTCATTTTCAAAAAGCAAATTGAATCGTTCTTTTCGAAAAGCAAATTGAGTCTTTCTTTTCAAACAGCAGGTCTCAAAAATGGTACTTGTCATCGGAAAATTGACTCTTTCTTTTAAAAAAGCAAATTGAATCTTTCTTTTCAACCAGCAAATTGAATCTTTTTTTTCAACCAGCAAATTGAATCTTTCTTTTCAACCAGCAAATTGAATCTTTCTTTTCAACCAGCAAATTGAATCTTTTTTTTTTCAAAAACGTTAAAAAAACGTTCTTTAGTATTCGATGATGATTGACCTTATAATTACACTGACCTTGACAGTGCGACAGTACTGCTGATTGCGATCGACCGTTATGGTGAGATTGGTGGTGTGCCTGCCTTCGAGTTCGAGGAAGCACATGCGCGGACTCTTCGGCTTCTTCGAGTCGAGAACGTACTGAACGTTAAAGTTGTAACGCGACAGTACACCGTCACCGGTGTATTTGAAGCAGGCTTTCAATTGTAGGCACGTGACGCGAGTACCGTCCGAAAGTACGCACTGTTTGTCATCAAGGGATATGAGATTGCGGCTCGAGCCACCGTAGAAGTTGACGTAGGTGTCGTTGGGTACCATCTTGATGACCGGCCTCGATCTAAAGAACATCGCGGCACCGGTCTCGTATGATCCAACGACCATGTCCGGATAGAGATTACCATCGAGATCGAGACCTCCCGCGATCGAGAAACCAAACGTTTGGACCCGGGTCGGTAATTCCTCAGCGTAAATCGCCTGGGAATACTTCACTGAGATACCCTCGGCTGAACCTTGATAGATGTAAACCGCGCCACGACCCTCTGAACCAGCGTACGGTGCACCGACTGCTATGTCACCGAAACCGTCACGATCTATGTCCCCCAGATAAGCGAGGGACAACCCGAAACGACCACGGTTTGTTTCTCCGTCTCTGCCGAATAAAAACATCTTCCTTCAAAAAATTGCAAGTTTGGTCATTCGTGTTTACAGATGATTTACGTTTGATCAGCAGCATGATTTGGCTCTGGAAGTTGGATTTATTGGAAAATAAATTGAAAAATAATTGGAAAATAAATTGAAAAATAATTGGAAAATTAATTTAAAAATAATTGGAAAATAAATTGAAAAATAATTGGAAAATAAATTGAAAAATAATTGGAAAATAAATTTAAAAATAATTGGAAAATAAATTAAACATCGTTCGTTGAAGCAACTTAAACTGAGTGTCAAATGTGAAAATTCTAGTCTTTCATAGTAACAGTCACCAAACACTGCAACACTTTTAAAAATCGTAATTTTACAACTCGTATTTTCCAACACTGCGAAAGAGATTAAAGCGACAAACTTCAACCAGCTTAGAAGTTTCCCTATTGACTATTAAAACTGAGGAACCAACCTCTCGTGATAAAGATCATATTTGTTCGGTCCTTTGCCGTAGAAAACGTAAATTCTCCCGGTCTCGAAGTTCATCTCGGTATTTTCGGGGATCGTGTACATAGGTGCGCCAACGATGAGATCGTCATAGCCATCATTGTCGATGTCACCAGCTGCGAGGGCGTAACCGAAGTAACTGCCCATTTGCTCTCCGGTTATGTTACGAACGTGGACCATTTTCGAGGTCAGCATTACGACCTTTTTATTTTTAACACGGAAAGAATTGATCGGTTATGATTTTAAAAATCATGAAAATTCCTTTATATTTCCGAAGACAACTAGGCTTAAATTCAACCCTTTGATTTTGAGGTTAATTATTCTTATCGAAAAAAAAAAGTTGCGATACCTTTCCATGGAGATCAGCTCCACGTGGCATCCCAACTGCGGTTCCACTGTCTTCTCCTTCGCCCACAAAGTCTCCGGGTGTGATGGAATACCCCAAATAACTATCGTCCTCCCACTTAGGCGCTTCCCTCGTGAACAAAACTTTGTCACGATTATTAACCGATTGCGTATAAGTTTGGCCTGCGAAAACGAACAATGTTTCCATCAGCCCACGCGTACAGAATTTTCTTTCGCCGTTAATTCGCTAGCATTTGCGCTACGATTTTTTAAAAAATTGTTTTTTTTTTGTTGCTATTTTAATTCAGCGTTTAATCTAGCGTTGAAGCTGCAAATACGTGTGCTGTATTAATACAATATTTGCTATTATTATAATAAATCTGCCAGGTTGTTCTATTACGAAGCTTTTAGGAGTGTTGGTATTATTTTCGACGCAACTTCCGGTGCCCACACTTTTTTCCGACTGGAGATTAACTGTTTGCTTCGTAATCAGGGATTTATCATGAAGATAGCAGGTAATAGGAATTTTCTAGTAATATTGTTGCGGTTATAGGACGATTATTACATTTGATTAAAAAAGATTGAAAAATTATTTGTAATTTGACGAGTTTCGACATTTGCAAAACGTCGCGTGGTAAATACTGACAATAATAATATGGGTGTTTGCGAAATATTGTGGTTTTCTAAGCTACGACGTTAATTCGTGAATTTTACGTAAATACTTGATTTTTAATCGAATATTACAATTATATGTGCGTACCTAAAAAAACTACGGGATTACACTCGATATCTCTTCTCGGGAGGGAGACAATTTTTTTGCAAAAGCGTTCTATTCTCTCAAAAGGAAAATAAATGCCTGTTGGCCACTGGAAAACTATCGACCACTTAGCACCCTTTGTTTTCCCAAAAAATTGATAAAATCACGTTGGATCAGAAATTCATAATAATCGCAACTCAATTTTCAATAAAAAATTTATCGTACTTTTTTCGTCGATGTTAATATTAGAAAAATCGAAGCTTTTGGAAAAATCGTTTCGATAGTTTTCCAAAAATGCTCAGGTTCGACAGTCCTGACGATCAGTGATAATTCTTTTTATCGTAGCAAAAAAGCCGAACGTTTATTTTTTAATGAGAGGCTCGTTTATTATTAACGACGAGTCTGTTGATTATGCACTGCGACGAGCACCGCATTATGAACTGCAAACGAGAGAAAGCTGTAAAAAAAAAGCTGTCGCCCACACCTGTTAGACCATCCCTCGACTTCGAACCCCGCTGGCAGTTAAAAACGTGAAATCAATTTTTATTGAAAATTAAATTTTCCGATAGTTACACATGGACGTTCAGCATCGCTGCTATTATAAAAAAATTGATTCGCTGTTATTTTATTAGAGCAGGGTCACCAGTTAATAACTACTCGTGATACTCGTGGATTAATAATGCAAAATTAGCAGCACTGCCAAGCAGGGTGTCAAGGGATGTTTTCTTTTTCGGTAAAACGAATTAAGTATAAATTTATAATAATACGAGAAATTAATAATATTGAAAATTGAGACAAAACTTTGCAATACGAGAAATTGCAAAGTTCGAAGTGAATCGATGAAACAAAAAAAAACACACACACACACACACACACATGTATGAAAGTTTTGACGTTTCCTCTTATTGGGTATTTTCTCAACTATGCAAACGAGGCTTTGGAACTCTAAATAAAAGTTTGGCAAAAATGGATTTTCAATCATGTCTACACCTTTGGAACTATTAAAATGATTCACCCTGTATATGGAAAACACAATGTTAATTCGACGAATTATTCGAAATGGAAATAAATCAACGAAAAATATAAAAACACGGAGAAATATGAAATTAAGGTTAGGAGGGCTCGGTCAGGGTTTTCGGATATTGGCACTGCAGATTTAGTGAGTTGCGTGTATGGTAGGGACACCTGGGAGTTTCGTGGTACCTGCAAAGACACCGAAAGGCTCTTGCCGGGGCGGTGCAAATGGAAAATCATCTGAGTTTCTCGCAATCGAGTACAGCTGACCTGTAATTTTTACAATGAGACAATATCCATAAACATTGTGAATCTTTATTGGCTGGAACGAAGTAAAACGATTTTCTCTCTCTGTCTCTTTTTCTCTCTCTTGAAATATTTCCTGTGTGTAGGAAGGCATCCTAAGCCCTGGACCAGTCACACCCCCTTTATTTTGTGTCAAAGTATCATTGCCTTGAATCGTGTATTTCTTAACTCGTAAATATAATTATTATATATTTAACATCGCACTTATAAAAACATTTGTAAAATTACGATTACGAGAATCAAACCATTTATTTTATTAACTTGACTGACAACTTATTGTTGGAAGGCTGCAAAGATTCTTTCAAATAAACATTGGAACATCGTGATATTTTTTTTCATTTTCATAAAAATATATTTTCGTATTATTTTTGAAAAATATTGATGAATAATCTCACCTTGCCAGTACCAACTGCCAGGGGCTCCGACGAATATTCTCTCTCCATTCTGAAATAAAAAAAAAAACAAAATTTTCGCAACATCGATGAAGATACAGTAATTAAATTAAATGGAAAAACTTTTCTGTGTTTTCCTACGAATACGATAAAGAATTTTGTTCGAAAAAATAGTGGATATAAGCAATACTGTCTGGCCCTCAAAATTGTTGAAAAAGCAACGTGACAGATGTTGGGCAAGTCAATAAATTAATAAATAAACAAATGGCACTGAAACAATAATTATGCAATATTTTATTTTATTAAAGATAATAGAATATTTTTATTTTTCAATGGGATCAATGTTTCATTTTTGTCGTAGATAAAATGAGATTTTTCAATGTTACTTATAAAATGTGAGATATTACGAAAGTACTCGACCGATATTCTCGGACGGTGGGGTTATCTCAAGTTTCAAACTTGCATCGTTCTACAAAAAAAAAAAATCCTCGACAAAATATAAACTCACAAAGGGCATATGGCTCGAAAATAAAATCGCAATAATCGAGCTCGTTGACTCATAGAATCGAACGAATTTCCAGATCCAAAAAATATTTCTTAAGATCAGAAAAATGTTCAAAATTCTATTTTCTAATAGCAGGAATTGTTGAATGTAAAAACGTTTCAGACGTGATACGTATGAGCGAATGAAAATATACACGAGTGTAGATAACACGACGGTGCGTTCAAAGGCGTTTTCTCTTATCGAGACCGTAGGGCTGATGGCACCGAGATAATTGGCGTGCTAATTGCTATACCAATTGAGTCCTCACTTACGATCATTCACTTTCATTATTCGTGCAAAAACAGAGGATCTTAAAAAAAACATCAGACTTTTCAAATGCTGGCAAAATAATTGAAATTCCCCAAAGTTACGTACGTTAATAATAAATATTTGCTCGATTATTTAAATCCTCCAATTTTTAATTATAATTCCAATCGTTTAATTTGAGAACGAGAAATTTTAGAAATTTTCATTTTGATCGAGACGACAATTGCAATGAAATTTTTTTTTCACGACGAATCAACAATTAATTCATCATATTATCGAGACAGCAAAATTAGATAGAGACTCGTGGTTAGCTTCGAAATTAAACGTGCTCAGCAAAATCTGCATAAACTTTGCCCACACGTATCGTCTAGTTACGTTTAATTATAGCCCATCGAGGTTCGAGCGTGTCTGTTGGTGCGTATGTAAGCCCTCACCCTCTCTCCTTCCTCTCTCCTCGAGATACTCGAGTGCGCCATAATACGCGGTTAGAATTGCGATTGCGGAGTAATATACGAGAAACGAGGTTCACCGAGAGCAGAGGCATAGAAAACAGAAATGAGTACTTTCTGCATTCATCGCTGAGCAGTACAACGCTTCGTCACTATTTTATTTCCACGAAAGGTGCTAACTTCCGATTAAATTCAAATTATCTGCTTTTCATCTGACACTTAATAAATGGTAATCCCAACGTTAATGGACTATATCTGTTTCTCTTCTTGGGTGCGCCTAAGAAGGTTTTTTGCCTGACAATTATCATTTTCCTATTAATATATAAATAATTATATTCATATATTATTTTTTCAAAATTTATATTAAAATGTATTACTCTTTTTATATTAAATTTATTTATATTTTGTATATTCAATTTATTTATAATATATTATTTATATTAAATTTTATATAGTACTAACTTAATGAATTTTATTTTTATATCACAATTATCCATTATTTCTTTCATTACAATTATCGGTCAATTACGCTCTCGGGTAGATTTATTGATTAAATGAAATCTTATAGTTCACTAAGATGTTAATAAAAAAATGCGAACAATGAATAAACATAAAAAAATACAATAAGCGCTATAAAATAAAGTAACATAATTTAACAATTAATATAAAGTAAGAAAATAAGTAGAATAAAATTTAATATGTAAATAATGAAATGAGTAAGTAAAAAAAAGTTTCTCAAAAAAGGAACAACGATCCTGGTTCTACGAGCATACAGCTGGTAAAAGTTTCACACTTTGATTGAGAGCTGTATCAACGCAGAACTCTTTTCGAGCCCACTCAACCCTTGCGGATGAGAGCACATCGAGTGCCACTTGAAATCTTGACCCAAAACAAGCGTATCTTTCCTTTTTCGATCTCATCGTTCCCATGAATCGCCCGATGGATTTTTATCAAATTATACGGCGCTTTCATCGAACGATGACAAAAAATGACGACCGAGTTAACCTCTGCTCTCCCCACACCAAAGAAATTTTAAAAAGTCACCTTACTATTTGAACAAACCTCGTAAATAAGAAAACTGGATTTTTCGTTTGACAAGCAAGAGCTTCCAATCTCGAGAACCCAAACAAACCCAAACAAACAAAAAATGAACAATTTACGTCGCCTAGTATACTTCAGCTTGTTATACACTTGGGGTCGCGACCTTTGGACAGCTCGCGTTACCGTTTGCACTTTACGTTTCGTAACGGTAATCCAAGGTACTCTGCTCTTCAGTGCCCAGGATATAAACGTCTTTTTTTTGTATGCGCACGGATACGAGTGCTCTCTATAGGCAAAATAGCACGAACAAAAAAAACGGTAGTAAAGATATGGAACAATGCAATCTTCGAGTTCTCTTCTCCCAACGTTGCCTCAACCTTCGACTGAACCGTCACTAAATTACTACGCCCACGAATATATATATATATACAGGGTGACCGGAAAGTCGACCTATTCCTTCAAAGGGGGTTATAGTAGAGGCCATTTGCAACAAAAAATGTCCCATCAACTGAGGGTCGAAAATTGATGGTTATTGATATATTGATGTTTTTATGTTTTCTGAAGAATTTCCTTTCTGCCTAAAATAAAAAATTGTGAAAAAAATACGCTATTATAAACAACGATTTGATACTTTTCCGAGAGACCAAGAATTAGCGATTATTTAAAAACAAATTTTGCATCCAAATTTTACACAATCTGAAAATTAAAAAACCAATTTTCGACCCCTAGTTGATAGGACATTTTTTGTTGCAAATTGCCTCTACTTTAACTCCTTTGAAGGAATAGGTCGAATTTCCGGTCACCCTGTATATGTATATTCACCTCCTGGCCGGTGAATTTTTCTCGTTTAATCCTTCGAAATACGATCATCTCCAATAAACACAATTATTGTGAGAAATAATTTATGAATTTTTACCAGAATGCGTTAGGTGAAGCAACTTCGGGCGTAGCCGATACTTGGAGCGATGATCGCTCAGGCATACAGGTAGAATAATTTGAAAGTATGAAAATTTCAACGAGATATTCGACACCCATAAAAAAAAAATCACCGAATACGAAATCAATTGAGTTTCACCAGTGGCTCGAGGAGTAACGTGCTTCTAAATTCAGGAATGAGGCTGCATCGTTGAGTGGGCCCTCGAGCCTCGTAACTCTCGACTGGGTATTTAACTCCCTCGCCTTAATATTTTATCGCGGACGGAACGCGATTATTCACATTCACACACATACACACACACACAAGTCTGAGAAGTATATACACTGCGAGCTGACGCGATGCGCCTACGCGGTAAAAAAAAAAAAAAAATATTTCAGAACACACGAGCACAATCTGTACCCACGTCGAATGAAGAGAACATCATCAGAATACAGTAAGATCATATATGTATTTTCAAAGTGAAAAAAATCCGGGAAAGTGCGAGTCAGACAAAAAGTGATCCTACACGAGTTCCCTTTTTTTCTTTTCAGGTAAGGAAACCTAAAAATGCATTAAAAAATTTGTTTCAAAAAGAACGAAAAATATTGTTTTATGATTTGCTGACAATTTCATTACGTGGTGCATTTGCCTTAAAAAAATCGAGTTTTTTTTTTGGTCTCGAAAGTGACGAAAAAAAAAGGAAAGTGGTGAACGCTTAGGGAGTTTAGTATCTCCAGTTTCGCTTATCACCCGAGGAGGAATCGTTTATAAAACGTGTTTGTCGTAAAAAGAAAAAAAGGGGAAGATATATATTTATATAGAGAGGCAAAGAGAGGGAGAGAGGGAAAGAGGCAAAAAGAAAGAAAGAGAGAAAGAGACCGACCAAAAAAAAAAAAATGAAAAAGAAAGATGGAAGAGGAGTAGTAATACGGAATCGCGACGTTTACCGGGTAGAGGACCAAACACGACGCGTAGGTGGTCTCTCAGTGAGGAGGGAACACGCGGAACAGTGACAGAACGAAATGTCCTCGCCTTAAATGGCTGTCTCGGAAACTCTTCGCTCTTGGAGTATCGCTCTCGTCGTCTTATACACTCACACACAAACACACACAAATATATATATATATATATATACATATATATATTGTACTTTTTTAAAAATCGCAGCCTCTTTTATCTTCGCTCTCCTTGATGTCGTCGGCTTCGAGTATTTAGCGAAAAATTATGCAAACAGTCGCCACTTGAATAAAAGTAACGAGCCGTGTTATTTCCGTTAATCTAATCAGTTATAAAAAATAAATTAACAAAAATATAGACGAATAAGAAGCATCAATCGCTGTCGTTAAAATTACGCAATTGAGACATTGAACCAGAGTTATCTTTATTGCCGATAAACTCCGTTATAGGGACCCCGGAAGTATCCCAATGTTCACATTTATTTTCTTTTTATAGGCGTCCCTCGTCTTATTTATATCCGTTGATTTTACATCGATTACGATTACGAAATACGTAGTAACGAGTACAGGCGGATTACGTAAAAAACTAGCGCCGTAGTTTAATCTACAATTTCCTTAATGTCTTCCTGACTCGGCTGTTCGTCTTTCTCGAGTGCGAGTCGAGAGACCAGAAGCTTGCAATGACCGATAAGAGCACCGTGCAAACGTACGAAAATTGCACGTGCAATCCTAACGAATAATTATCTATATATATATGGGTATGTACGTGTATAAAAATCATTGCAGCAACGTGAGTTTTTCAACTCGTGCTAGAGCTGAAAATGCCAAATTTTCAGATCTCGTCTAAATACCGAAAAAAAAAATTGATTTTTATCATCGTTATTAATGAAATTCATTGTTATCATCAGATAACTACAGAATGAAATATTTGGTTAATTTTAGTATTAATCCCTTTGCCAAATTGACGTCTGAATAATTAAGGAGCCTGCAGTGAACTTTTCCAAAAAATCATTCGGTGCTTAAAGCAATATTTGTCATGAAATGTGATACCCTAATTCAGTAGTAGGTACATCAACAATTATGTCGTCATCGTTCTTCAAAAAGCCGATAAAATCCACAATTACATAATAAATAAACATTTGCACGATTTATCAATAATTCAATGTTCTAAAAAATTCATATCGTTCCACCTTGTTTTTCGCGTCATAATCTCTTATAAAACCTTCCGTCAAAAATTTTCGTCATCAAAAAAAAAAAAAAAATAAATAAAATTAAAAAAAAACAATCAACCAAATATTCAAATCGTTTATGTCCCTCGTTACACGCGTTACCATTCGTGACTCGTAGCGAAAGGGCCACGCGAGGATTTTGGGCTTTGAGAGCGCGCACCTGCGAAAAATTGCGAAAGGCCGTGCCAGTAGATTAGGATGGCGCCAGGCCAGACACGTTCTCTGCGGTAGTCCCGCAGTCAATTCACCAAATGTACATTCTCGATTGTCTCTTTCGTCCCCCTCTCGTGACATCACGACTGCATGCACGATTTTTCTCTTTCTCTCTCTCTCTCTCTCTCTCTCTCTCTCTGTCCCTTTATACACACCAAACAAACCCAAACAAACCCAATGCACAGCCAAGGAACGCCCGGACTCGACTGCAAACCTGCACAAGTTATTTATCGTCAAACAGAAATATTATTTGTGCAACGGTAGTCCAGGGACGAACGAAAACGTATATACGTGGCGCGAGCTCACCGCAGGGTTCGCACGGTTCTCGAACAATGGAAGGGACCTTTGCATTCGAGAGAACGCATCCCAGATATAACAATATCAGGATATGTGTCTGTGTGGATTCTATCTCCATCTTTCTTTCTCCCTCTCTTGTATTGGCTGTCTCGTATTAATACGATACGTATATATATATATATATATATATATTTCATGTATCCATGAATTTGTGTGTACAAGCGGGTGTACGCTTCAGCGTCGGTGAGAGCATCGAGCGTGACTTCTGTACCGGCGCCAGAGTCGACTGTGTCGAGCCAAAATCGTTTATAATACATGTAGTGACGGCAGACACATTTTTTGTATCACGACTCTGTACTTAAGGATTCGATTTCGAGGACAGTCCTTGTAGGATCGTGTCTTCGCTCAACTGGAAATGGAGTAGCGAAAAGAATTCCGTCTTCATGTTCGAATAAATATGAGAATCATCATTTTCAGATTTGTTAAAATAAATTTGAATGCAAATTCTATTTAATAGTTTTTTTTTTTGCAGGTTTGTTAAAATCCATTCGAATGGAAGACAAACTGAAAATTGATGAAAAAATCCACTGTTCAAACGAAACAACTTTTTCAATTCAAATTATTTTGAAACAGTGCTACGACGGACCCAAAAAAAAAATAGCAAATCTCCGATCAATATATATATATCTTTTCGTCGTACGTATTCGTCTGAAGGACGAATAAATTCGATGAAAATTGAAGAGTAGGATTATTCCGCGAACGGTGATGACGGCTTGAATTATGCTCGAGCCTAAAACGTCCCGACGGCAATAACGTATAACGTTAGATCGACGCTGGGACAAAAATGATCTCTTTGTCAGTGGCGCAGCCTTCTGAAACGGCAGCAACGACAAAACGAACGATCATCGTGCCGTTTATGGCACGGTGTTCTCAAATATACGTTTATCCTTGCGAATGATGGCGGAGGTGTATCTGTATGCTATCGTCCTGTATGTACCTAAAGGATCATAGTATATGGATATATTTACAGGGTGACCGGAAATTCGACCTATTCCTTCAAAGGGATTATAGTAGATGTCATTTGCAACAAAAAATGTCCCATCAACTAGGGGTCGAAAATTGGTTTTTTCATTTTCAAATTATGCAAAAATTGGAATGCAAAATTTGTTTTTAAATAATCGCTGGCTCTTGGTCTCTCGGAAAAGTATCAAATCGTTGTTTATAATAGCATATTTTTTTTCATAATTTTTTATTTTAGGCAGAAAGGAAATTCTTCAGAAAACATAAAAACATCAATATCTCAATAACCATCCATTTTCGACCCCTAGTTAATAGGACATTTTTTGTTGCAAATGACCTCTACTATAAACCCTTTTTAAGAAATAGGTCGACTTTCCGGTCACCCTGTATATTAAAGGGAATTGTGCACGTGCTCGCCGCTGTCGTTCTCGCATGTTAGTAATAATACACGAGAGACAAGAGGGATGGGAGATGAGGCAGGTCCGCAACGAAAGATACCCCCTACGGAGAGGTCCCTCTTTCTCTATCTCTCGCGTTTGCTTACAAGAGAAAAATTTGCAACTGGAACAATGCATGCAGTGACCGGGCTCCTTGCTCTTTGCAATCCGACTGTATGTAGTTCTTATTCGCGTATTACACACACGTGCACACATACACTCGTGTAAATATACGTCCACGTAAGCACATGGCCATTTGAGATTTTACAACCACCCCGATGTTCAGAAATATACAGGCTACTCCAGCCAGACATATTTCGTCGTTGATGATGCTCGGGTCGTGTTATCCTCGAAGGAAAAACTTCTCTTATCATCAAACCTGAGAAAAATCGACGACGTTGCGAAAGCAGAAAAATACGAGTTAAAGCTGCAAGCTTTTGTTTGGGTTTGTTTGGGTTATATTTCCTTTTTTTTTTTGGGATTGATTAAACGATGGTTTTCTAGGCAAATGATACTGAAGATAATTACATTTTTTTATTTGTGCAGATAAGAGCACTAAATAAATTTGACAATTCGTGAGGTTTCCATACGAAAACATTTTTCAAAATTTTTCGAAAACCTTAGATTACTGTCTGGAGTTTGTTTGGGTTCGTTTTGGCCGCAAACAGATTTTTAAAGGTATATATATATATATGCAACTGCAGTTGCTCCGAGCGCTGTTGTTCCCTGTTCATTCCTGTCTACAAGGGAAACGCTCACGACCCACACGAATCGTGTACCCTGGCGCCGAGTTCTCCTCCCCCCCCCCCTCCCCTGCTCTTTCAACCTCTCCGAGTCGAAAGAAAAGACTTTTTAGCTATGTCCCCAACCGCAAGATTGAAATATAACGCGCTCCAAATATGTACAAGAGAATCTCGCGTCTGCATTTGTGTTTCTGGACGGAGGGATGGAACGGTGGAGAAAGGGGTAGGAAACGGTAGAAAGGGACGAGGGGAGAGGGGTGGGCAGAGTAGGAAAAAAACGCGTTTTTTTTTTAAATAAAACATCGTGTTTTTTTCCCCGAAAAAAAAACATGTTTTAATCTTTTTTTTTTGAGAATGATTCAATTGACTTGTTTTAAGGATAGTTTAAAACACTTCTTTTTATAAAAAACTAGCTTTTGCCCGCGGTTTCATCCTCGTAGTTCCTGTTCCCGTGGGAATACGAGGATAAAATATAGCCTATGTTACTCCATGATAATGTATCTTTCCATTTGTGGGAGAATTTTCAAAATCACGAGGATAAAATATAGCCTATGTTACTCCATGATAATGTATCTTTCCATTTGTGGGAGAATTTTCAAAATCGGTTAACTGCTGTAGGCTTGAAGAGGTTACAAACAAACAAACACACTTTCGCATTTATAATATTAGTTGGGACTAGTCGGGATTGGCATATAATTAAGTATGTACCTACTTACAAAATAAAACAATATCTATAAGTGATTTTTATAGTGAAATACCAAATTTATTGGCAACACTCAAACCCATATAAAACATGTTTTAAAACATTTTGTTTTAAACACGTTTAAAACGAAATGTTTTAAAACATGTTTTATATAGGTTTGTTTTTTTCAGTGTTTTAAACTATGATTTAAACACTTATTTTAAGCAATTGTTTAAAACATTGCCAACCTTGGGGGTGGGGGTAGTTGAACGAAATTTTTATGACGTTATTATTTATATCGTTTTTTCGTGTCTTCCTTCCTCTTTGCCAAACGTGATAAAAGAGAAATAGCAAAACGTCGACGCGTTTGAAATCCGCTCGAATCGCGATCCTCCCCCCCCCCCCTTGCCACTCCACTCATGTGTACATGTACCGTTGAATCTCTCAAGAAACGCGATCTTCCGCAGGGATACGCTTTAATAGACAGGACAAGACTGCGAAAAGTGCGCTCCTCCCTGATAAATATAAGAGATAAATAGCGCACATATGGTTTTGCATAGCAACGAAAATTCATTGTTATTCCGAAGAGCGAGGGCAAACTCACTCGTACGGATTGGCATCGGGAATAAAATTACGGCGGAATTACGGCATAGAGAGGCGTTTCCTTGAATCGGCGAGAGGAGGGGGGGGGGGAGGACAGAGAATTTTGAGATTTCACGAGATTCGAGCAAATTCACGAATGGAGAGAATTGAGGTTTTTTTTGGTTTTGATTGGTTTGGGTTTTTGTCGCTGATAACAGTATCAGGGTGGAACAATTTTGTGGTGGTTTTTTTTTTGTTATTTTTCTGGTATTTTTTCTTTTTAAGATGATTAGGGATTTTTTTTATTTCGATTATTATTATTATTTTTTTAATATTTGTATTATTTTAGTAATATTCTTTTTTAAGTATTTAGATTGGTATTGCTTTTTTAGAAGTTATTGAAATTATGGTATATTAATATTGTGTTAAAAATTCTATTTTTCTTGAATGCATTGTTACAAACGTTTTGATACTGGAAAATCATAAATGAATTTTGTATAAAAAAAATATATATAAAAAAATAAAAATAAAAAATAAAAAATAAAATAAAAATTCGATTGGAAATCGAATTGCCAGAAAATGATTCGTATATTTTTGTAATTCCCGGAGGATGAAAATATCTAATGAAGGAAATATGGTGAACTTGATTTTTTCTTAGCACTCGGACATTTACTCGCGATCTGTAATTTTTCATTTTGACAGAAAATGTCAAAAGTGTACAAACCTCCATTTTTCAATCGTAGAAAATACGAAAAATATTTGCATGATGGGCAGATGGTCAGAATTTTGTCGCAGAATACTCACTATGCATATACATATATAGGGAGAAGTGGGAGGGCACAAGAAGAGGAAGAATCGCTGACAAGAGGAGAAGGAAAGATCGAACGAATGTGATCCAAGTCCGGAACGTTGGACGTCCGTTTTCCAGCTGATCTTGGCTAGATAATTCAAAGAGAGACGTAAAGCCACGCGGTAGAGATCGATCGGGACAGATCGATCGTCAAACGTGTTTTCCGTCGATCGCTCCGATCTTTCCTTTATATCATTGCATATACATATACTTGGACCTTTGCATGTACACACGTACTTCTATGAGCATCCGTGCATCAAGATTTAGTGGAAATAAACTTGGGTCGCGTAACAACGGCTCTTTTCGTATACCCGCGTATTTTGTCTTCGAAACAATGCGCTATTCTTTAGCCAACGTTTTTTTCCCCCAAGTGGATATTTAATTTGCCTGAAGAAATCGAAATCCAAAGAAATAAAACTGCAACAGAGATATCTTTGATTTTACACCAATTTATGTTTTTTTTTTTTCAATCAATTAGCTGTGACTAATTTGTTTGGGTTTGGGATTTTGGGATTTTAAGTTTGGAATTGATCGAGTCAAAATAAAATTAAAAAAAAAATTTTGATATGTCAATTCAAAGTCAATTTAAAAAAGTCAATTAAAAAATACCCGCGTATTTTGTCTTTGAGACAATGCGGTATTCTTCAGCCAACGTTTTTCCCCCCAAGTGGGTATTTTATTTTCCTGAAGAAATCGAAATCCAAAGGAATAAAACTGCAACAGAGATATCTTCGATTTTACACCAATTTATGTTTTTTTTTTTCAATCAATTAGCTGTGACTAATTTGTTTGGGTTTGTTTGGGTTTGGGATTTTGGAATTTTATGTTTGGAATTGATCGATTCAAAATAAAATTAAAAAATAAATTTTGAAATGTCAATTAAAAAATTCAATTAAAAAATTAAATTAATCAATTAATTATTATGCAACGAATTATTATTCAATTAAATTATTCAATTAATTATTATTGAAAAATTAAATTATTCAATTAAGTCAATTAAAAAATTTGGCTTCGTTTGGCTTTGGATTTGGAAGCGAATTTGGATTTTGAAGCAAATTTGGATTTCGAAGCGAACAAAGTGACCAGGCTTCATCCGATTCAGGTTAAAGCTGATTATACGATATGGACCATATTTAATACGGTTTCGATGGTCTTTGATTGATCCACTGATCTTCCTCTTGGTTTCTCCAACGAACCAAGGGCCCTTTCAATACCCTCGATAAGCAAGGGATGGAGAGTTCGAGGGTGCTTTTATCGAGGATTATTAACATTGAATGCTTGGGAAGTGGAACGGCGAGAACTTCAGTGGATCCCCGTCCTCCTTGGTCGATCTCAGACGAGGGATACATGCATTAAACATCCGGTGTAAAAGTGTGCGTGTGCATAGATATACATTAACATTGAAGAGACGATTCTGAATTATACATTGGCTAGTGATAGCTCCGAGACTGTGAATGTCCATGGATCGTACCACCGAGTCTTTGGCGGCAATCGAACTGACCACTGGAGACCCACTTAATATTACTTGGGTCAAGATAACTTGGCTTCGTATATGGTGGCCTTGAAGAATTGACATTGTCAGACATTTTGTATATTTAGTTTGTTTGGGTTGTATATTTTGTACATTTAGTTTGTTTGGGTTGTATGTTTTGTATATTTAGTTTGTTTGGGTTGTATATTTTGTATATTTAGTTTGTTTGGGTTGTATATTTTGTATATTTAGTTT
>JAPYZJ010002372.1:0-21596 GCA_030522765.1 Ophioninae sp. B BG-2022a
AAATCGATGGTCCAACTTTGAAATTCTGCCAAAAATCGAAAAATCATCGGATTTCAGTTATTAAAAAAGCATTTTGAAGAGAAAATCATAACGAAGAGAATGAGTACAGAATGGAGTGCCAAATCCTAAAGGAAAAAAAGTTATCGACGATTGAGTGAAAACACTTTTTTTGCCCTAAAATCCAAAAAAATGTTAGATTTAAAATATTTTTTTAAATAGTCTATTTCGATGTAATTTGATCCTCTGAGCACGAATTCACCATTCATTTTCCCCGAAACCCAACATTTTCATAAAAAAGTCGTAAAAAACTTCTAAAAACAAGACTTTCACGATTTTTCCATGAAAATTTTGGGTTTTGGGGAAAATTAATGATGAATTCATGCTCAGGGGATCAAATTACATAAAAATAGACCATTTAAAGAAATATTAAAAATCTAAATTTTTTTTGGATTTTAGGGCAAAAAAAGTTTTTTCACTCAATCATCGATAACTTTTTTTCCTTTAGGATTTGGCACTCCATTCCATACTCAATCTCTTCATTATGATTTTCCCTTCAAAATGCTTTTTTAATTATTGAAATCCGATGATTTTTCGATTTTTGGCAGAATTTCAAAGTTGGACCATCGATTTTTGCCAATCATACATACCCCTTTGCCTCTTTTTTTGCCATTTTTCAAGGGGACATTCCGGGAAAACTACGGGAGATATCGGTATGAATCCAACGCCATTATTTAAGTCAGGCAAAAACCTTTTCCAAACCCATCTTATAAATCTCCATAGCCTAAAAGAAGCTCACCCTACGACCTTTTGAAATTTCGTGATTTTTGAGATTCGGGAAAAGTGGCCTAGAAAGTCGAAAAATATTTTTTTCCGTTTTTAAACTCTTAAAAGGGTCTATTTAATCGGAAATTTTCCGCTGATTCCTAATATGCCCGAGTTTTTGCCGAAAGTGCAAAATTATAATGGAAAAACGCGAAAAACCTTTCTAGAATATTTTTTCGACATTTTTCCCTAGAAATGGAGAGTTCAAGGCGAATTAAATTGTGGATTTTAATAACAATTCAAGGAACTATACATGCTTTTATAAATCGCCTCAGAATTTCACCCCCAAACTCAAGGATGACATTCTTAATTGGGACACCCTGTATATGTTGACTCGTTGCTCCCGAGGTATGAGACTTATTCAGTGGGATCAGGAATATGTGCGGTTGTCAGGTGTATACTGTGTGTATCTGCGGTTCGTAATTGCCGGAATTGGCACGCTCCTCCCGCGGTGCGGACGCACACACGCGCGGACTTCCTTCTCCCGCTTTCTATAATCCTCGATCGCTTTCGAAGAGCCCTTTGGCTCTTGCGTATGAAGAAAAATCGATTTCCTCTCATTTGGAGGTGCTTATACGCGTGTATGCCCCGTTTTACAATTATCCCGGCGATAGTGCGAGACCACGAAGAGACCGTGGGAGGGGGAGGGGGAGGGGGGAGAAACAGTCGCAGGTATATAAACTGACGATTTACCTGTACAATTTATATTATTATCGAGTCCGAGTGTGTATGTCTGTTCCAACGTTTCGATAATACTTCCAATTATTCGTATCTACAGGGTGACCCGAAAACGTTCCTCAAAATCGAGCCAAACAATGCATTTGTATTTTGAAAGCAAAATAGAAATTATTTGCATTTTTTTGACGATTAGTGTTCCTCTTAGTTTTTCCATTTTTTTTCCATTGGTTTTGTGTTATTATTTTAACGAGAAGATAATTAATAGTCTTTTTTTTTAAGTATTGAAATTTTGTTCTCCAAATAAATAATCAAAAATAATTTTCTTGCAAAAAAGCGTTCAATTTTTTTTCTAAATAAAATAATTAGGGAATATTTTTTTGGACAAAATAATTAAACGATATTTTTTTCCAAACTAATTGATTATAGAAGATATTTTTTTCAAAAATAAATATATAATTGTTTCGGTTCCAAAGAGAATAAAATTCGACGTTACTTTTATTTAATAAAATGTATTTAAAAGCTTTTTTTAGATTGTATTCCAAATTTTTTTCATTTTTTAAATCATCTTTTCTCCATAAAAAATACATTCTTTGATATATTTGTTTGGAAGATCATTAATTGCTCTTTGTACTCCTGAGAGTGAAGTAAATGCACAAAATGGAAAAATTATTAAAATTTGGCCTTTAAAAAAAAAGAAATTCAATGAACGGCAAAAAAAATATATCGAGATTAAAAGAGATAGGAAGATGTGTTTGGGTTGGTTTTGATAAGTTAAGCTAACATTTGTCTTCTATTTTCGACGTCACTTTTCGGAACACCCTGTACACACTTATATGGGAATATTACGTTATACTTGGGGATACTTTTACAGATCTATATATACATATAAAAGTTTCATCGAGAATGAAATTAGACTTGCGGATTTCCTCGATTTTATGGCTGTGAAGGTGGAGCGCATAATCATTTTTGCGCATGCGATCGAGATACATGCGTACTCTTGCACCACGCAGATTTATATTTATACTTCTTTATCACTCGGCTCTAAAAAGTCTGAGAGAATTTGATGATTTTCTGTTTGCTCTCTTTTCATTTTCCTTTAATGCTTATTTTTCGATACATAAAAATCTTTTAATTTTTTAATTTTATTAAAACGTTGAGATAATTCCATTATTATAAATAAATACTCGAACAAACTCAATGTACATTGAGTTTTCCAAAGGTGAAGGTGGTTTAAATTTTAAATTCAATGCAAATTTAATTTTTCAAATTTAAAATTAATTCAAATTTTTAAAATTTGATATTAAAAAATATTTTAATTAAAAATTTTGTAAAAAAAGGAAAATAATAATTTCCTTTTTTGTATATTTTTTAATTATTTTGATATCATAATTATTATTATGGCATTATATAAAAAATACGTAAACTTTTATTAATTTTTTTTTTCTCTCTCTCTCTCTCTCTCTAATTTTTTTTTTCTGCTTTGTCTTTTTTTTCGTTCCCTTTTTTAATGCATCGCAAAAGTATCCTTCACTTTTATTCCTACATCGCGAAATAACTGCAGCAAAGGTCCTCCCCCCCCTTGCCCAAAAAATAAAAAAAAACAGAAATATACGTAAAGATGCGTGACTGGGACGTTTAGCGAGAAGGAGGGCCGCGGAACGGAGATGTGCGTGAGCCGACATATGCAACTCGCGGCGGGCCCACAGCCTCGGGCCCAAAACTCATTCGGGATTTTTGAGGATAGGCAGGAGCCAAGCATTACTCCCGAGAACATATGGCAGCGGCGACGAGTGCCCTCTCGTATACACGAACACTCGCTCCTCTATATTTCTGTGCAAAAAGTCAAACAAGTGAAAAAATACGCGCGGAAAGAAAGAGAGCCAAAAAAAAACAAAAAAAGAAAAAAAACGATAAACGGGACAGAATGAAATCGCGGTTATGCGATTTGCACGGCTTTTGTGGAGCCAATACAATTTTTAGCGACGGAAAAGATTTTTTATTTTTAAGTGTTTTATTTATGATTTTTTGCAGTATAAACATTGTGTTAAATCATTTTTTTAAAATTATTTATTGTTAATAATAATTTTTATTTATTAATTATCGTAGAAATTTTTTTGATTAATTATTGTAAATAATAAGAGTTTTTTAAACTACTATAAAAATCAGTTGTGGAATTCTAAAATGTAAAAATGATTATTTCTTGGTATTGCCTAATTAATTTTATTTTTTTTTTAATTCACCATTATTATTGAATCAAGTAAAAATAAAATTCGTATTACAATATTATTTTTTTGATAAAAACATTGATATTTGATTACTTGGGTGTACGAAAAAAAAAGAAATGAAGTCAAAAAATTATTTTTGCGATACAAAAATTATTACATAATTCATTCTCCATACAAAAATTATTATTTAAAAAAATTCAGTTTCTTAAGAAATTAAGGATATTCATTAAATAAAAAAGATAAAGTTAAAACATTATTTTTTTCAATACCACAATTACGAGAATAAATAATCACTTACCTGAAGAAAACTGAAACATTACATGAGCATGTTTATTGAAAATCGATTATTTCATTTTTGTCGTTAATTAATTCCGTTAGTTGTTTAAATTAAGAAAAGATATTTATAAAAAATTGTTTGTTTGATATGCGCGTGGCCGACGGCAAAGGTAACGAATGCTCGCTACCTCAGTACTTCTCTCTTGCGCCCTGTCTCTCCGGCGGTCATTCTTACTCTTCCGCTCGCGCCCGTAATTACTCGCGCTTGGTTATGCGATAATTAATAATTAAAGTGGAGGACGGCGCCTCTCGCGCTCGATCTCGACTCTCTCGCAAGCGTGTCGAGGTGACTCGAATTATTCGCTAAATCTTGGATACCATATATATATAAAGTACTCAACATTATTATTATAATTTATAATATTTTTTAAACCACCCCAACATATATATATTTAAAGTTCAAAAATCCAAAATCGAAAAAATAAAAAAAAAATTCGATCATTTAACGTTTTCAAATTGATAGTGTTTTTTTAAAATAAATTTTCTTGCTCAGTAGTAAGGGAAAAAACCATATACTGAGTAAAATCCAAATTCTCAATCTTACCACAATTAAAAATAAAAATAAGAATTAATATATATTTTTTTTTATTATATATTTATATTTATTCTATTTTTTATTTACACATTAAAATTAAAATTACCTCAAAACTAAATCGAAAAATTAAAAAATAAAAATCGATTTTTTTAGGATTTTGCCCAACTGAAAATCGACTACTGGAACTATGAAAATTAAAAAATCATTTTTTAATTACTTTTTTATTCTTTGAGTCCACTATTTGAGAGTCGATCGATTTCCTAGGCATTTTATCATTTTTTGCCATTCGTATGAATATATATATATACATATATGTATTTCAGCATCCATTGAGTGGAAAGAGATGAGGGAGATCACAGGCGCAAGCGTAATAATTTATTCGTCCTGATGCTGTTTCTACCGTTTCTGCGAGCACGCGAATAGAGGCGTACAGTCGTACATTTATTTACCTGAGTGCGAGTCCACAAGCATATACATATATACATGGATGATTCGTACGTGATATGCGGCATCGGGCTGGTTCGACCTTGGACCGAGAACCGATGATGAGAGCAAAAGAACCCGTAGTAACGAAAAGAAGAGTATATAAGGGAGGCGTATGTATGACTTATATGTATATACGTACCAGGTAGCTAACGAGCCGATCATTTTACGCTCTTTTCTTCCTCTTACTCCCATACTTATTTTTTTATTTTTTTTTATCTGTTCCTTTCAGTATATATATATATATATATATATATATATAGTGGTCGTTAATACTGCTGTAGAATCCAATACTCGTATATGCGTGTATACCTAATTTCCCTTAGGCTATATACACGGATTTATGTATTTGTGTTTGGGTACAGAGAGCATATTTCTGGTGTGATTTTACGCTGATAAAAGTCGATGGTAGCTACGACAAATTTCTATGGTAAGATGGGGTACGCGAGGGGTGGAGAGGGTGAAGAGGGGATAAAAAGGGGGGGTGGGGGTAAATGTGCGATGTTACGGAATCTCAGCTAAGAATCATCCCGTTTTTCTAGGATGTTTTAGAATTTTTTTAGGAATTTTTTAGAATTTTTTAGGATATTTTTCGGAATTTTTAGAATTTCTAGAATTTTTCAGGACATTTTTACAATGTATTTTAGAGAGTTTTAGAATTTTTAGACATTTCTAGAATACTGCGGCATGTTTAGAAAGTTTCGGGATTTCTTATATTTTTTTAGGAAGCTTCAGAATGGTTTTGAAAGCTCTAGAATTTTTCTAGAGCGTTTCTAGAATACTTTAGAAACTTGTATACGTTATTCAGAAATTCCTAGAATTTCCCAGATGGAGTCACGAATTTTTCGATTGTTTTAGAAACTTAAAATTTTTCAGAAAGTTTTAGGTGATTCTGGAAAATACCAAAAATATCCGATCACGTCCATTTCACGTCTCATTTATTTTATTTCCTGGCCCCATCCCTTTCTCATCCTATCCTATTCCAGAATCGTATGAATCTAAAATATTCTAAAATATTCTGACTTTAAAAGCATTTTTAGTAAATTCACAGATATTTCTCCTCGAAGCTAGAATCCTCTTGCCAAATCTCATAAAACGAAGTTCACCGTGATTTTCGCTCATCAGATCAATTTTCATTTCAGCCAACGATCCATGCCAAGGGAACACCATTGGCTAATGGATAGATAGACCATTTGGTTTGGAACGACTTTCACGTAACACATACTCATAAAATACGACGAGCGCTCAAATAAATAATAATAAAAATAATCGAAACGAAGAGGGAAAGGGGGCGATCGATCAATATCTCCCGATTACTGGCTCAGGCTGTATAACCTACCCCGTTATCCTGTTCACTCGCTCTGCTCTCCTGATGGCGTTTGCTCTAGACCGGCGTTAGAATATTGGCTTTAAATTTGATATGGACGCGAGCAACAAAATCATGTGCACCGTTTCCGGCAGACTATTATATACAGTCACATATATGAATATATATATATACATATATATACCCATATTTACATTTATATACAGGGTGGCCAAAAAGTATGTAAACCTCGAAAAATTCGTAATATTCGTTAAAACAAAAAGACATCCAAGCTGAGGTCTCAGACAGTTTTCAACGAGGATTTCAATAGTGATCTTCAATTTGACCTTGAACTTTATCTTCAAGGTCATTTCAAGGTCAACTTTGTTTTTTCAAACGGGAACCCCTATTTTTGATATCGTCAATCGAGAGAGCGGAGAATTTTACGTTCAAATATGTACTGAGGTCAGATGTGACCTTGAAGGTAACCGGAAGGTCGTTTGAACTTGAAACGACCTTGAACCTGAACTTTGAGTGGAAACCACTGTTTTGAATATCGAAAATTTCGAAAAATTTCGAAATGGTCGAAAAATTTCACGTTCGAAAGGGTCAAAATGTTGACCTTCAAGGTCGCGTTTTACCAATGGTCCGAGTACATGTTTTAATGTAAAATTGTCCGCTCTTTTGATTGTCGATGTCAAAAATTGGGCTTCCCCTTTGAAAAAATGAACTTGAACTTGAAATGACCTTGAAAATGAGGTTCAAGGTCATTATGAGTGTTACCATTGGATTTTTCCTGGAAAACTGAGTCTTGACCTTGAATATTTTTTTATATGGAACCTTACGGGGGAATTTTGAATCTTAAGGGGTTTTCATACTTTTTCCCCACCCTGTATGTCTATATACACACGTATATGTCTATATACAGGGACGATAGTAGAAGCTGAACTCTCTGGTAATTTAGATCGTTCGTTTTATAACATTACACGCCATCACGGGCAATCTCCGCATCTGTGCGTTATTCGCGGATGGGGAAAACTGGTATACGCACAATTACGTTGCAAACAAAAAAAAAGGTTATGGGAGAATTTGAAAAAAAAAGGGGAAAATTCACCTGCTCGATTTTGATGGTGAAAAAAGAGTCGGCCGGGTTGAGGAATTTTCTAATTGTGCGGTTAATGAATAGTCCGGTGGCGATATGTGGAATTAACTCGATGAATGCAACAGCGATTTTGTGCAATTGATTAGCAAAAAGGTTAACGAGCGGGAAAATTGATATTTTCTAATGTTCTTTATATATGTATGAGTCTATGTGTGTAAGAACGTACGTGATTAGGAGAGTGATATGAAACTTCGATTTTTAGTTTTTTTAAATTATAAGTGGTCGTTTATGTCGCAAATGGGGTTTTAGAGGTTTTATTGAATGTTTATTTTTTATTTATTGTGTTTTGTTGGGCTATTATTATTTATTAGTTATTTATTTTATTTACGGATTTATTTTTTTCTATTTTTTATTTTTTGTTTATTATATTATTTTTTATTTATTAGATTATTTATTAAATAATATACTGATTTATTTATACTTATATTATCTATTATTTATTTATGTACTTATATAATTGTTTATTATTTATTATATTATTCATTATTTATTGAAAGCCATAAATAAAAAACTTTTTACTTTTCGAAGCGATTAATTAATTTTTTTTTGCTTCTTTACAATTGCCACTTGCCAAAAGTTTTTCCATTTTTTTCCCCTAATAATCCCTAGATTAGTTTCTTCGAGCAAAATTGCAATTATTGCACGGTTCTTCATTTTTATTTTATTTTTCTTGTCGGCTTATCTGGAAATGGCGAACACGACGAAAAAGAAAAAAAGTGACGAATCCAAGTTTCCTCACCTGGTGTATTATACATGTAGGTATACGTGTAACACATATACATCGATCACAGACGTAATAAGGAAACTGGCGATGATTGTGTTATTGGTCTCCCGTGAAGTAATCGCTGCCGCAAACTGCTCCTATAAATGTTCGAACATCCGCCCGAATTTAATGTCACGAATACGTACGCGATTAAATGTGCAGGCGTACGCAAATGTCTGTGACGACACTTAAATAGATTCATTTATGAATATTTCATCAATGTATATTTATTTATACGTTTGCGAAGTAAATGGCGGGTCAAAATAAATTTTCAAAATTATTTGGAAGGGTTCAGAATATTTCAGGAAATTTCAGGATTTAAAAGAAAATGCATATGTCTGCTGAAAAATTCAGGATTTTTCAGAAAATTTCAGAATTTATCAGATAGTCTCAGATTTTTTCAGGAACTCGCAGAACTTTTCAGATATTTTCAAAATTTATCAGAAAGTT
Organism: Ophioninae sp. B BG-2022a; assembly: GCA_030522765.1. Classification (NCBI taxonomy): domain Eukaryota; kingdom Metazoa; phylum Arthropoda; class Insecta; order Hymenoptera; family Ichneumonidae; species Ophioninae sp. B BG-2022a. The sequence goes on from JAPYZJ010002372.1 coordinate 8,761, forward strand.
TTAGATTTTTTTTTAAATGTCATATTTTTTCTAAAATTTCAGAATTTTTCAGAGAGTAGCTGAAGTATTCAAGAAATTTTGGAAAAAATGAGCCAAAAGTTATGAAATTTTTCAAACCCAAACAAACTCAAACAAACCTAAACGAACCTAAACAAATTTCTGGTGGACGTCCTTTGGACTCGCTGTATACGAAAGTGCAAACGAACGAAAGTGCAACGAAACCCAAACAAACCCAAACAAACCCAATCCCGAAATACGCAAACCAACCGCAACCAAACCCAAACAAATTTCCGATAGCCGTATTTTTTGACTCGCTGTATACGAATATGCAAAAACGAGAGTCGATTTTGTCGGTAGTGTGGGTGAGGAATGGGGTGAGGAAAATAAACGGATGTTGAGTGGATATTATATACCTGTCGTAGTGGCAGTGTGGCCGTTATACGGTGCTCGTCGCTTGGAAATTATTATCTCTACCTCGTATTTAGCGAACGAAAATGGCGATCGAAATGGGTCTCATCGATGTGCGGAGTGTAAGTGTGCGCATGCGCGTACCCGTGTACGTAAACGGTTGGCGCATGCGCGAGTGTCCTACACGGGTGTCGGACAGTCGTAATGCATTTTCAGGGGGCGCTGTAAGCATCGACGGTGAACCAAGTGGGCGGAATATTCGCCGGGACGCGCAACAAAGCGAGACAAAAAGAAAGATGGCGACGGGTCGAGAAGGGAAAGAGACGAGGATGAAATCCCCCTTAAGGGGAAGAAGACTGGAGGAAAGAGAAAACGAGGAAGAGGACGATGCCGACAACGAGAAGTTTCAGATCTTATCTGGATGACGCACTGCGTACCCACCTGATACCAGGGATTGCGATCGTCCGCTTCCGAAACTCCCTTTCACGGTCACCAACATGGCCCAGCCATTGGCACCTCTCACAATCCGATTATCCACTCTCCATTCCTTTCTATTCTATTTCCATTGGAAATTCTGGAATCTTCCGGGATATAATCAGGGTTCAACCCTAGTATTCAGGGATAAGGGCAACGACACCAAGGATACAGGAGAAACGGAGGGATCGAAACGATTTGGAAAAAGTCAAGGTTTTCCCGAAGATAAAACCACTTTCGTACAATCGCTCCGAAGGAACAGGAGCTTATAATAGTCTTCTTGGTTTTCTCGGTTGTAGCTTGGAAATGCCACGGTACGGGTGATTCAGATGGTCCTGGGTCTGGAAAGTTTCTAGTCAGAGATTTATCAGCGATTTGGACTGTCCTTGAGATAAGCCTGATTTAGATTGAAATTGAATATCAATTTGCTCGATCGTTGTACCAGAATCCTATGATCTAGGGAGCTGATCCAATTTCTCTTATGACTTGGATCCAGCTTTAAATTAGGATTTTCTAGATCTTTGGACCAGAATCCTATGACCTAGAGGCCTGATTTTATTTTCTTAAAACCTGGAACCAGCTTCAAATTAGGATTTTCTGAATCCTATGATCCAGGAACCTGATCCAAATTACCTAGAATCTGGATGCACCTTCTAATTAGGAACTTCCAGGTCATTGGACCAGAATCCATCCAGGGACCTGAACCAACAATCCTGGAACCTAGATGCAGCATTGACTAAAGTTTTTCTAAACTTTTGGACTTTTGATCCAGATCACCAGATTCGATTTACCTCCATCGAACTACCTCTCCAATGGATTTTAACGATTTTGACTACAGCCAGGTCCGGAAACCCTAGACTCACCAAAATCATCCAAATTTTTGGTTTGTTTGGGTTTCGCTCTAACCCGTTTTTTGGGTATTGGATTTCGACGAATGTTTTGTAGAAACTGGGGAATGAATGGAAGAGTTTTGAATATCGATGAACGCGTGTATCGTTGATGAGAGATTGGAGCTCCGGTAACGGATCGTCGAGGAGTCGTCGTTGGGCGGGGTGGAGATGGGCGGAGCGCGGATCGCGACGCGTGCGACCCGCGCAGTTGGAAACTCAGTCGCGCATCAGTTTGCGTCGGTGCTCCTGCTGCGCGCAAATTAGAACCGCGCACCGAGTACGGCCCCACTTTTCTCGCTCCACGAGGGCAATGATAAACGGTCTTGCGCTGAGAAACGCCACCTCGTCGGGCAATGCCGAGACCGTAGGAGAAGGAAGGTTAAGTGTAGCCTGGCAGGAAAGACCTAATGAAGGCAAACGATAGAAAGGACCAGTTGGAAAGAGAGGCAATGCGAGGCAATGGGTACGCGATGAACGGCTGCAATCAACCCAACACGGTCGCAGTGTGCACACTTCCAATTGTAAATTTAACAGCGGCCCGAAAAAAGGACGTCAAGAAATGGACAACCTAGCTTTTGGGTCATCATAAAAATGTCTGGATTGTGCTTCTAGATTCTAGATTCTAAACATCGTTTTAGGAATCTCCAATACCTTTCTTACTACTTTTTTCCACTGGGTTGAAATCTAGGTTGGAAAAGTCGAAAAAGGACATCAAGAAGTGGACAACCTAGCTTTTGGGTCATCATAAACGAATTCTAGATTATGCTTCTAGATTCTAGATTCTAGACATCGTGTTAGGAATCTCCAATACCTTTTTACTACTTTTTTCCACTAAGTTGAGATCTAGGTTGGAAAAGTCGAAAAAGGACATCAAGAAATGGACAACCTAGCTTTTGGGTCATCATAAAAAGATTCTAGATTATGCTTAATTCCAGAAATCGTTTTAGGAATCTTCAATACCTTTTTACTACTTTTTTCCACTAGGTTGGAAAGGTCGAAAAAGGACATCAAGAATTGGACAACCTAGCTTTTGGGTCATCATCAAAAATGGGTGATGGGACACACAGCTTTTTTGAGGACTTTTTATCTGCAACACTAATAAACCTATCAGAATAAGACTTGGAGAATTCCTTTATCATGAGTCTAGGAATACAAATACATTTTTTATTTTACAAAAAAACAAAAAATGGCGGCTTGGTACTATAAAAAGTAATCACTGTATTTCAAATCCCTGTATGGGTAGATAGGGCCATACTGAGAGTACTGAAGAGTACCTGGACCAAAAATACTTCGTTTATCTCAATCTTACCCCATTTGCTAACGAGATCCACCCAATTGTTGCAATCATTACCAAAACCTGATTTTTTGTAAATCCAGAAACAAAAATACAAAACAAATGTAGAATAATACAAATATTAAATAATACAAACAATACAAAAATACAGGTATGAAATAATACAAATAATACAAAAATACAAACATTAAATAATACAAATAATACAAAAATACAAATATTAAATAATACAAATAATACAAAAAAACAAATATCCAATAATACAAGTAATATAAAATACCAAAAAAATACAGAAAAAATACAAAACAAAAAAACCAAAAATCCAAAAAGCGATCCACGTCTATCCATCTCTACCTGACAATTCATCACTCCTATAAAACTGCATTGGAATGTCTACAACCCAGGCAAAACCCAGGTTTTTCGATCTTTGGATGGATCGTAAACACGTAGCGATTTTTTGACAAGCCTTGCCACTCTATCTTCGACGAATCAACGACGTGTGCGTCGAGGCTCCAGGAGCTCAAGGAAAGAACCAACGGCTAGGAAAAAAAAAAATATTGATGCGCAGTGGAAAAGGGATCGAACCAAGGAGAGTCAGCTGGAACGTTCAAGGTAGAGAAAATGAATAGGAGTGCGCGTGTGATACTCGAGATTGGTGATGGAAGGGACAGGAATGAGAGACAATCCGAGAGAGCGATCGCACGTTTCTCCCCCCCCCCCCCTCCCCCTTCCCCTCCTCTTTTCTCAGTTCGTCGTCGTTGGGCGAGGGGGGGAAGAGGAAGAAAAAGAGAGGAAGAGAAAAAGATCGAGGACCCTAGCGGAGAGACTTGCGTCCCATTACCGTCAATGGGCACTCCCGTTCAAGAAGACGCCATAAAGCCATAAACAGGGCGACCTGTTAGTCGATACCTGTTGGCTTGCCTCGTCTTCGTCGATGCTCGTTCTCTTTCTCACTCAATTTTTCTCTTCCTCTCTCTCTTTCTCTTCTTCTCCTCTCTCTCTCTCTTTCTCTCTGTTTTTCTTTTTGTGGGGTACTTAAGGGGTATGTGCTAGCGGACTGAATCAACGAATCCTTCACTTTAACACCCGTAATTAATTAGAAAAAATAAATAAATTTAAAAAAAACAGAATCTCGAGGTCTGATTTGTATTTTGCTGGCCGGAAGTGAAGTACATTTTCAGTGGGATGTTGATGGTGGTTATGATGGATTGCTATGGGTGAAATGGGAATGGGTTGGAGAAAGGGCGAATTGGTGTAATGTGGAGATAAGTAATTTTTTGGTGGATGAGTACTGATAAGAATTTTTGTTGATAGTTATATTTTGAATGTTGGAGTTTATGTTGATATTATGAATATTTGGAATGTTGGATTTTATGTTCATATTAATATTTAGAATTTTAGAATTCATGTTAACATTCGCAATATTTGGAATGTTGAATTTTATGTTGATGTTATTAATATTCAAAATTCTAGAATTTATATTACTATCAATGTTTAGAGTTTTAGAATTCACGTTGATATTATTACGATTTAGAATGTTGGAATTTATGTATGTATTATTCATATTTAGAATATCATAATGTATATTAATATTAATATTTAAAATATCAGAATTTCTATAAATATTAATGCATCAATTCATATGCATTATTTGTTTAACTAATTAATTCTCCACCACTCAAAAACAGCATTTATTGATAATACAACATTGATTCATACTTCATTAATTCTAATTTCATGTAAAATGAAGGTTAATTAAATCTCCATTGGATAAAGTTATTTCCCCTGATCGTGGAATAAAAAGTGGTATTTGAATTTCCCAGGATGAATTTTGGATCTTCGATCAATGATTTTTTTTCGTTTCATATACCCATCTTATTCACATAAATATATAAATATATATAAACACGTGTAAAATAACGGTACCACGGCTAGCAAATCCCATCGAAATATAAATTCGTGAGTTTTTATCAGATCGTGGATACATCGAAAGTTACGTTTTTTGCTTTTTTTTATCCCTCCTTTCGTTTTTGTTCCTCATTTGTTTCTACCTAAAAAAAACTTTTTTTACCTTTTTTATTATCGAATTTTATTTCACTATGTTTTTTTTTGTTTTTTATTTTTTTAAATTAAATTTATATATCGTATCTTCGATGCCATATTGGCTGGGCGATTACTCCGGGGATTCCGGGTCTTGTATACCCGACGTAATAAAACTCGCGGGGCGCGTGTTGAGATCGAATCGCCGGTGCGTTTGTCGTTGTCATCGTCGTCGTCGTCGGCGTCGTCGCGGCCGCGTGAATGATCATCATCGACGATAAAACGTCTGGTTAAACGACAGGAACGAATGGGACACACGTACACCCCCGCCCCCGCTCATTTTGCCTCCGCATACGTTTATCGTTAAATCCCCGAGCTTATAAAAACGAAAATAAAAGAGAAGGAAGGAAGAACGAAAAAGAAAAAAAAATGTCCGTCTCTTTCTCCAGTTTTTTATTTTTCATTTATTTTTTATTTTATTTTTATTTTATTTTCACTTATATATATATCTTTATTTATTCTGTACGGTATTTTTCTATTATTCTCATTTAATCGTTCATTCGTTCATGATTTTTTTTAATTTTTTACTTATTTATTCAGTCAAGCGGTCACCTATCCCAGCATTGGTCAACGCTGTTTAACTCAAATCACCGATTTTACCGAATTCCGATCTTCATCCATTATTTACGGTTTTTCATTTTAATTAATTTTTTTCCATTTTTTTCCATTTAATTTAAATTTATTTATTTTTTCCATTTTTTTCCATTTAATTTTAATTAATTTTTTTTTCCATTTTTCCATTCATTATTTACGGTTTTTTATTTTTAATTTAATACATTTATCCACATGGATTTGCAAATAAATAATGTTTACAACAAACAAGTCGAAACCCAAACAAACCCAAACAATCACAGCTAGAGGTGACCCAATAGCTTCCGGTTTACCCGTTTACCGGTCTTTCAACCGTTGGTGCAGTTCTGTCTGCGCGCGACAGGGGTAAAAGCCAGGAGTCCGCTCGATTGTGACTTTTTCCACTGGCCGTCGAGTGGTCGCGGTAGTCACGGCGATGACATTTCTTCGATTCTCGTTTTCTTACCGTTCCTCCATCTTCTTTATCCTCTTTTCCTCCTTCCTGCTTCTCTCCTTCTTCTTATCATTATTATTATTATTTTTATCCTGATTATTGTTGGGATTATTATTATTCTCATTTTTATTGTTACTCCGTTTTTCTTGGCTTAATTGGCGAGGTCAATTAAGCGAGAGGACAATAATAATAATAATAACAATAATATAATAATATACAATAATTATTATCCATTTTATTTCATTTATTATTATTTTAATTTCACTATTTTTATTTATTATAATTATTTTATAATCATAAAAATTAAAAGATTCAATGAGAATAATAGAAAAGTACCGTACATAATAAACATATATATATGTGTGTATTGTTATTTATAATTTGTTTATTTATTAATTTTTTATCTTATTCTTTTTTAATTATATTTATTGTAGTTTTATTAATATATTGCTTTATTACTATATAATTCTTTTTATTGTATTATTTTATCTTATTTATTTATCTATTTATAATTTGTTTATATTTTTTATTTATTTATTTATGTAAAAATGGAAATGCGGAAAGCTTAAGGTAAGACTCACGATTAAGCTTAAAATTAATGTTATTTTCAAGGTTTCGTCGAGTTGGTGAAGCGATAAATAGCAATAATGTTGAATAGTTATAATAATAGTAGTAACGTAGTATATAAATAGAGAAAGAGAGAGGAAGAGAGAGAGAGAGAGGAGAATCGAGGTTTTAGCAGTGCAAGAAGCCTGTCCAGCGCACACACGTCTTCCATCGGCCTATTAGCGAACTTATTAGCGACGCTATTGCTACCGTGCGATCGCCTCGAGGCCCATCGCGACGGAAATAAGCCGCTTCTGAAAGCGCTCGCTCTCAACGCAGTCGCCTCTTTAAAGACCACTAAATTCTAATTTACGCGGACACGCTTCTTGAATATTTTGTCAACGAGATTGCGACCGAGAATATGATTGGATCCAGCTCTAAAATCGTTTTATTGAAAATTTTTCTTTTTTTTAATAAGCGCAAAAATTAATTGGAAAAAATTGACGAATTCGTAAATGGATCGAAGAAAAATAAGGAAAATTTTAATAATTTTTTTTATTGCAAAATTCGATCGTAAAAAAATTGACGAATTCGTAAATGGGTCAGAGAAAAATTAGGAAAATAAAAAATTTTTTTTTTATTGCAAAATTCGATCGTAAAAAAATTGACGAATTTGTAAATGTGTTAGAGCGGAATTAGAAACATTTTACAATTTTTTTTTTGTCAGGATAAAAAATCTGTAACCGAAAAAAAAAATAATAACAATCAAATTTTTGGTTTCCAATAAAATTTCGAAAAAAATTGACTAAGCCCTCAATTTTTGTCTAAATTAGACGAAAGAACTTGAGAATCGATTTTGAATATTTCTTAACCTGAAAACGATTGGGTTGGGCCAAGATGTGCTTTTGTTTTTCGACGCCCCCTATATATAAATATAATCGGTGGTAAATCCTCGAATTGGGGCAGCTGCGCTGAAAGAAGCAGGTGAATCCTTCATCGCTACCGGTAGGTATTTTGTAGAGGTGGAACACGTACACGCGATACGGTTCACCCTCGCGTTGTCGTCCCCGTGTCCTGTAATGTCCGATGAAAGAGAACGCGTGCACGATCCATCTAATTGCATCGAGCCGGCATCGTTATTCGAACCGATTTTTATCGTCTCAGAGGCGAAACCTTGTCGTCATTGACAGAACAATTTCGGCCATTTTTTAACGTTTTATTGTGTCTGGCTGGTTTCCTTTTTATTTGAAACAAAATTCTGGTTTTTTATTTAAAACAAAACAATTTTTTAAAATTTATAACAAAATCTTTTTTCTAGTAGAAAATAATTTTTTTAGTAAAAAAATATCTTTTCTCTATAGTAAAAAAAATGTTTTCTCTTTAGTAAAAAAAGGTGTCTCAGAAGCGAAACCTTGTCATCATTGACAGAATAATTTCGGCTATCTTTTACATTTTATTATGTCTAGCTGGTTTCCTTTATATTTGAAACAAAATTCTGTTTTTTTTTAATTTAAAACAAATTTTTTTTTAATTTGAAACAATATCTTTTTTTTAGTAAAAAAGAATTCTTGTTTCAGTAAAAATAATCTTTCTTTTAGTAAAAAAAAAATGCTTCTTTTAGTACAAAAAAATCTTTTTTTTACTAAAACAAGAATTTTTTTTTTAGTAAATAAGAATTTCATTTTTAGTAAAAAAATCGTACATTACATAAACAAAAAATCATAAATAAACATAATAATTTCAAAACAAAGTAAAAACAAAATCCGACTCGCCAAAATTTCGCAATTCATTTATATTTCTCGAAGGCGAGAGAGAGAGAGAGAGAGAGAGAGAGAGAGAGCTCTCACCTTCCCATTCATCCACCTTCAACCCCCCCCCCCGCCATTTCTCTCTCAATTTTCTCTTTCCGTTGTCGTGCTCCCTGACAGATAATCCGCGGAACGAGCGTATACATATTTATTTATTCATACGTGGCCGTACATTTGTATGGGATCCTCTGGGCCGTGGATTCGCGAGAACAGAGTTGGCTGCTTTGGCATTCCGCGTTATCGGCGACTCGCCGATCGGCCTCCTCGCGCACATCCTCGCACGCTTATTTCAACGATACCGAGAGCCTATCTCCTGGCATATCCGCACACTCGAGTGCATACATCTCCCCCCCCTTAACCCCCCCCTCTCTTTCTCTCTCTTTCTCTCTCTCTCTCTTTCGGTCCATTCTCGCACGCTTTCGTAATCGCGCGAGAGGCGGTGGACTCTCAGCCTCTTTGCTACGAATAATCGAGCAACAGATCGAGAAATTATGGCGCTGAGAGAAAAAGCAAGTGGGAGCCCCGAAGAGGGCGGTGGCGTGTCTCGAGTCGACGAGGGAGGAAGCCAGATAGAGATGCCAGGAATGAAAAAATAAAAAGTGAAATAATAATGCCAGGATTGAATTTAAAAAAGAAATTTTTTTACTGAAAACAAGAATTTTACTAAAAACAAGAATTTTACTAAAGAATTTAGAAAAGAATTTTACTAAAGAATTTAGAAAAGAATTTTACTAAAGAATTTTTACTAAAGAATTTAAAAAAGAATTTTACTAAAGAATTTAAAAAAGAATTTTACTAAAGAATTTTTACTAAAGAATTTAAAAAAGAATTTTTACTAAAGAACTAAAAAAAGAATTTTACTAAAGAATTTTTACTAAAGAATTTAAAAAAGAATTTTACTAAAGAATTTCTACTAAAGAATTTAAAAAAGAATTTTACTAAAGAATTTTTACTAAAGAATTTAAAAAAGAATTTTTACTAAAGAATTTTTACTAAAGAATTTTACTAAAGAATTTTTACTAAAGAATTAAAAAAAAAATTTTACTAAAGATTTTAAAAAAGAATTTTACTAAAGAATTTTTACTAAAGAGTTCAAAAAAGAATTTTGCTAAAGAAAAAAGATTTTGTCTCAAATAAAAAACCAGCATTTTGTTTGAGAAATAACGAGAACCAAAAAAAAAGTTAGCTTCATGATTTTATATGATAATAATTATAATATTGTATTTCTACAACATTTTCTATAATAATAATAATAATAATAATAATAATAATAATAATATGATTTTTTATCATTATCATTATCATTAATATTATTGCAATTACATATGATTTATAATACAATATATTACTATTTATGAACAGAGTTTTTTTTCTATTTATTTTGCGCAGGGTGTACGAGAAAATGGAAAAATCTTCCAGAAGAGGGCCCATGAAAAGGGACTAGGCACATTGCAGAAGGGTCGGAAAAAGAGTGGATGAAGGAGCGGGAGGAGCAATCCGGTCGATTGGCAAACACCGGGACGAGGACAGGGAAAAGGGATCGAGCGCGGAGGCCCAGGGAAGGCCGAGTTGGAAGTGGCGCGGGTACCTTCAGAGCTAAAGGAAGATCAAAGAGGAGGCCGGCAATAATTATAGAAATATGCGCGTTGATGCGCCGCGCCCGCGCTCGCCATTCACCTCTACTCGCGTCGTTCACAGGATGAGAACGCATTGCATGAAAAATAAACGCAAAAGTTCAAACCCCCCCCCCCCCTCCTCGGCTCTCGCTCCTCTCGTTTTTCTTCTCTCGTTCGTTGGTCATTTCCTATCGGATCTTTCGTATTTCCAACTTATTTTCGTTTCCGATCGTCTCGATTTAATTCCTTCGTTCTCACGTCTCTCTTCCTCTCTGTCGCTTTTTATCTTTTTATCTCTCTCTTTGTTTCTCGATTTGAATTATTTTATATTTTTCAATAACATTTGAAATTTGAATGATTTTATTTGTTAATAATATTTGAGGTTTGAATGATTTTATTTGTTAATAATATTTGAGGTTTGAATGATTTTATTTGTTAATAATATTTGAAGTTTGAATGATTTTATTTGTTAATAATATTTGAAGTTTGAATGATTTTTTTGTTAATAATATTTAAAGTTTGAATGATTTTATTTGTTAATAACATTTAAAGCTTGAATTATTTTATTTATTAATAACATTCAAAGTTTGAATTATTTTATTTGTAAATAAAATGTAAAGTTTGAATTATTTTATTTGTTAATAACATTTGAAGTTTGAAATATTTTATTTGATAATAAAATTTGCAGTTTGAATTATTTTATTTGTAAATAAAATTTGAAGTTTAAATTATTTTGTTTATAAATATATTAATCAATCAATCAATCTCTCTGGATTTCTCTCTCTCTCTCTGTATCTCACCTCTTTTCCTTTCTTGTTCTCGTTCTCCACCCCCCTCCTCTCTTTTTTATCCTCTCTCTCTCTCTGTCTTACTGTTTTATGTTCCATGTCTCTCTCTCTCTCGCTCTCTCTTTTTCGTGTTGTCTCGAGTTTGTTTCACAAACCGCGGACTCCTCGTTTCTCTCATTAATACAGATATCTTCTCACAGCCTCCGGGATCCCCTTATCAAAACGTCGTAATCTCCGAACAAGCTGTTCACCTCTCCCGCCTTCCTCGTTCATCCTTTCCCTTTTCTGTCTTCCTCGTCTCGTTTTCCCTTTACTCTCGTCCTTTTCTTATTTTATTTTTTCTTCGTTTTATTTTTTTTCTTCATTTTATTTATTTTTCTTTATTTTTTTGTTTTTTCTTCATTTTTCTGTTTTTTCTTCATTTTTTGTTTTTTCTTCATTTTTTGTTTCTTCTTCATTTTTTTTGTTTTTTCTTCATTTTTTTCTTCGTTTGTTTGTCATATCTTTTTAAATTCTTAACAAAATTCTTAGAATAATTCTTTAAAAAATGCTTAAAAAATTTCTTCAAAAAAGGCTTAAAAAATTTCTTCAAAAAATGCTTTAAAAACTTTTTTAAAAAATGCTTAAAAAATTTTTTCAAAAATGCTTTAAAAATTTCTTTAAAAAATTCTTTAAAAATTTCTTTAAAAAATTCTTTAAAAATTGTCAAAAAATTTCTTTTTTAATTCTCTCAAAGGCATCAACGTGTGTGTTGATCAAGGCAATGGTGACATCGTTGGTATGGAAATATAGCACACGACGAGGCTCCGGGAAGTAAAACGTTCCAAAATCACTGTTCTCCATTAGGGATGCTCCCACATAAATACAAGAACATGTAGATAGGTGCATCGACTTGTGGAGAGAGGAAAATGAGAGCGGGTTGGGTTCGACTTGACAAATGCGTGACACGGCGCGATAGCTTGGATTTTCAGCGGATCGGACGCACTTTGCCTCGTGGCCGAGCATTCGACATCGCTCGCGGTGCATTTGGGCCAAGTTTCGCGAGATGAGGCCGCGCGTTTTTCCACTTCGTGGAAATTGTCGGGTTCACTTTATGCATAAAATTAAAAAAGTATAAAAAAAACATTTAAAAAATATATATAAATATATATAGTTTTTAAATATTTTAATAGAATATTATAATATTTATTCATTATATTATATTATAATATATTATTATAATATAATATATTATAATAATATATTATATTATAATATATTATTATAATATAATATTTAAATATTATAATAGAAAATAATAATAATAAAATAATACAATATATATATTCTCTATTTTCAAATTTTCTATTTTCATTTCGTATAATTTAGTTTATCTAGGTTATTCTATATTAAACAGATTATTATGTTTAAATTATTATATTTGCTTTATCTTCTATTTTCTCTCTCTCTCTCTCTCTCTCTCTCTCTCTCTGTCTCTCTCTCTTTCTTACGAACGTGCTCAGAATAATAGTTGAAATCGGTAGTTATCAGATACGAGGAATCCTGCGAATCGCAAGGTAGGTCGACAGTCGTCAGGTGACCCGTGTCCCCACAGCGGGGAAATTCCCTTTCGCTTTTTCGCCAGGAAAAAATAAGCTCTGTAAGCGAGCGCAAGGGAATTACGATTTTTAATCGTGGGGCGACTATTAAAGTGTCAAAAATAAAATATTGCACGTAGGCTTGAAAGGAGAGAGCAGGAAGGAGAGAGAGAGAGAGAGAAATCGAAAGAGAGAGAGAAATATATATATAGATATATACAGGGTGTCCCAGCTAAGAATGTCATCCTTGAAATGGGAGGTAGGGGGTGAAATTCTAAGACGATTGATATAAGCATGTATGGGTCCCAGAT
>JAPYZJ010002373.1:0-37562 GCA_030522765.1 Ophioninae sp. B BG-2022a
AACTTCGGTTATACGTTTTTTAAGGGGGATGTCAAATGTCACGTATAAGTGAGAAATCAATATTTCAAAATTCAAAATTAAAATGAAAAATATCCAAATAAAAATGTAAAAATACAAAATAAAATTATTGTTATTTTTTAAAAATATATATTTTACATATTTTTTTATATATAAAAAAATAAAAAATAATTTAAAAAATATATACGAAATAAAATTAATAACGACATTTTTTTTCCAACGGAAGTATCGGACGATACAGTGAAACTTCAGTTATACGTTTTTTAAGGGGTACGTCAAATGTCACGTATAAGTGAGAAATCAATATTTCAAAATTCAGAATAAAAATGAAAAATATCCAAATTAAAATGTAAAAATACAAAATAAGGGGTCAAATGTGACGTATAAGTGAGAAATCAATATTTCGAAATTAAGATTTCAAAATTCAGAATTAAAATGAAAAAGATCCAGATAAAATGTTTGAATATAAAATTGAAAGTTTTTAATTCAAAACTGAAATTTTTACAATCAAAATAAAAATTAAAAAATTCAAATTTCAAATTAAAAAGAGTTTTTTTAATTTAATTTACTATTTTGAAACGATTTTTTGATTTACTTTATTACTTTTAAATAAAATTATTCTGTTCTCAACTTACCAACTCCGGTGGTACGATCGAGATGGTGGCGAATCAGAAAATCTTTTCTCGCGCGAGCTATCGCTTTCTCATTTTCCTGGAACATTATAAAAAGTGATTAGTTTCGTATTTTTGGACAGGGCCCTGCGAATCGTCGAACAAGGTTTAAACAATCGACATGTGTAATTGTTTCACAGAATTTTCTTCGCTGCATCGTGCCTTTGGGTCTCTGAGGGAAAAATATTGATAATAATAAATTCAGTGATACAAAAAGGAACATTTATCATATTTATCAATCTCGGAGAATGATGGAGCTGAAAAAAGAAACAATGGGTGTTGAACTTTGAAGAAAAATCCAACTGCTGAAATCAAAGGGGAATTAAAAAAAAATCTTTTTCTTGATGCATTTGATCTTGGTCTTCATTATTCTGCGCTCATTTTTTGTACACGTTCCGTTTTTTAATTCTAATGGGTTTCCTACAAAATTTTAGGGTTTCATAGCCTAAAAGTACCAAAGAAAAAATGGATTATTGGAGAAAATGATTTTTTGTAGATTTACGAGTTTGGATCGGTCGTGCATGTTTGGTCTTATTAAGAGCTCAGTTAATAAATTAACATTTGGAAATGTTGATTTCTCACTTTCAAAAATATATTTTTGGAAGGAAAAAGAACCAAAAAATATATTTTTGGAATTGTAAAGAATCCAAAAAATACATTTTTGGAATTGAAAAGAATCCAAAAATACAGTTTTGAAAGTGAATTCAATCCAAAAATACATTTTTGGAGTTGAAAAGAATCCAAAAAAACATTTTTGGAATTGAAAAGAATCCAAAAATACATTTCTGGAATTGAAAGGAATCCAAAAATAAATTGTTGGAAGTGAATTCAATCAAAAAATACATTTTTGGAATTGAAAAGAATAAAAAAAAATATATTTTTGCAAGTGAAATGCGAGTAATGGTTTTGAATTTGAATTTTTAAAATTAATTAAATGGACACAGCATAAATAAATTTTTTTTTAATTTTAAATCACCCAACGCACAGATTTGATGTCATCCTGAAGGATTCCATGAATAGGCCTCGCTTGGACGGACGAAGGTCTGCCCGCCGGTGGCATTGTCATAGATGGCGCAATTTTTCTCGTGTTCTCCTTGTCCTTTTCCTCTTTCGTGACTGACCTGTCGACCGAATTAGTTCAAACGTCAAAACGCGTCGTAATAAATAATTTTTCAAATTTTAAAAAATTGTTTTTGTTGTTTTTCATTTTTTTTCGAGCAATGACACACAGGATGTTCATTCGGGATTTGAAGGTCATACGAACAACGACTACGACAAAATCCCGTTTTACGAACAAAGATTAACTAATCAGTGACGACTCGTTGGAACGAGTTAACGTTTACACGACAGAGACAGTCTTGCACTGACTTTCTGTCGATTGTTGTTATTTTTGTTGTTGTTGTTTTGTTTACTGGCCTGGCTAGAGAAAGAGCGTTGAGCGAGTGATTGTTGGTAACGTGTTTCCAAAGAGAGACTTCCTCCTCCGCGGCTAATCCACTGGCCCAGTCGCGAAGCTGATTTCAAAAATTAAGAGAAAGAAAAAAATAAGAATGCAAGATTTATGGATCAATCCTCGTTTTTTCAACCATCCAGAGAATTAAAACTCATTTCAATCAGGAATTTCAAGCCAAAATTTATTTGGAGTGCATCATTGTATCATTGGGATTTTTTGACACTTCTAACACTACGAATTGAGTTTTCGAAAGTTTTTTTGAAATATTTTTAAAAAATACTTCAAATCGAGACGATTTTTTTTTTTACAATTTTTTTTACAAATTGAAGAGTGATACCGTTCGGAATAAGTTGAAGAAATCTGTTTGGATCTGATACTCTAAGATTTGTAAAATAGATGCAATTTCATTTTTATTTTTGAAAATTGAAATTTGTTTTTTTTTAATGTTGATCGTTTTTTAATATCGTAAATATCCAAAAATGCATACAACGACGATAAATATGCCTAAAAACGTTCGACACCTAAATTATAATTAATGAAATTACCAAATTACGAAAAAACATCAACCCTCTCGATTAAAAAGTGCATTTTCATTTCTCGTTAACGACGAAAATCTTACGTCATAATCCCACGAGAGTCATGCAGACACGCATTACGAGAACACAGAAATGAAAAACATCGAAACCAAAAAAAAGGGTGAAGGAGGGGGGGGGGGGATAATGAAAATTGCATACACGTGGGACGATAAAATGTCATATATGTATACTCGAAGAAATGCTGTTTGTGACATGCTGAAAAATTTGTCGTTATCGCGACACTTCGAGATTTCGATTTTTCCTCCGTCAGCGGAGCTTCCGAGTGACGGAAAATTCTCTGGCGTCCTCCTGAGAATTTCATTGGGGAAAAGTTTCGAAACCCCTCGAGTAAAATTTCGACGAGACGAGTCCGAAGTATCGAAAAGGTGAAAACAAACGAACAAACGAAAAAAAAATTTTTTCAAAAAACAAAAAGTTTGAGAAAAACGACACAACGACGACACGAAATAATTCGTCTCGGTTTTGGTTAATTTTTAACGTTTTACCTTATACTCGTCTGCTAGACGTCTCAGTTCCGCAATCTCAGAAGTGGGAAAACTTTTTCCCAATAATTTTCTACGAATCTTGGCGTTTTCTCCAGTCACGAACGTCACCCCTTTATCCGTTGTTTTTTTCGTTCTGTAAATAGCACAATTTAACGAAACCGTTCGCTAAATTTTAGACTGTGCGGGAGCAATTTTACATTTTTTCTCTTTCCTCTCAAAATATATATCGAGATTTCGACGCAAACGGGCTTGTCGTAGTCATGTTCGTATTTTTATCTTTTTTCATTTGCATCCTTTTTTTTGCGTTTCGAGACGATTCGGTAAATTTTTTTTTTTAAGTATTACTGGATGGACCTTTGATCGAAAAGTCCAAAATGGAAATCGTAGATTTACAGGTCTGGCTTGTGATGTTTATGTATAGTTTTACTAATACATAAATTAATAATTTATTTACGTTGCTGAATATTCACTTTCAATAATAGGTTAAGTGAAATTCTTATAATAACGATAATCCAATTGAAAAATGTCTCAATTTAGAAAATAAAATTTCATAATCACAAATTCATTAAAATTTCCCAATTTAGAAAATTAATTTATAAGGAAATAATAAAAAATTCTCGATTTTTTAAATTACTTCATAATTAAATAATTGATAAAAATTTCACAGTTATTAAATTAAATTTTTCGTAAACGTTTAGATCACATTGTTATCAATAATTACTGAAAAACTGAATGCATATTGAGTTATTCAATGATTTATGATTAATTAATCGTTAAAATAAATCTTTGAGTATTTTATAAATTGAAAGTCAGTTTAATCAATATAAATGATTCTCGATACTACATCTTGTCGATATACCTAATGCATTCAGGTGATAATTTAATAATGTTTATAAATACTAAAATGTTTATTTAAAAAATTCGAAAACAATTAATTTTTATTGTTTTATCAAGAGAACAAAAACTCTTCGAATCACCCAAATTGATCGTCATTTTTCAAATATCCATCCAGTAATACCTCAATTTGATGAATGTGAAAATCTGACCTGAAAGTTATTTTGACCTCGTTGAGGTCTTCCTCGCGCTCGTCACCTTCCGGTACAACCCCGTCGACGGTGTCGGTATGCCCACCGACCAACGGCTCCAGCTCCGATGCCTGGGCGCCTGTTTTTATTTATTTCGAGAAATACGTTTTATCGAAATTGCTACGATCGATTCTTCAAGGATTGCGAAGCAAAAAGTTGTCAAAGTTTGCATCACCGGTGCGCGACGATTTCGATCGCAAATAAAATTTATTTCCACGACTTGTTTCTTTATTTTCGTAAATTTTCACGATTTTTTTTCCACCATAAAAAAAACGATTTCTCGATCAACCGAATTTGAAAAAAATCGTCTGAATTTGAAAAAAAAAAATTCGGCGTTCGAAAGATGCAAACTTCGCCATTGTGAAGCAAAACGATTGGGGCTAGTTTGATCCTTGTTCGTGTCACTCGTGCGAAAGAAAAATAATCCTGATGAGAGCGAGAAAAGCCAAGTCTTTTTTTTTTGTTCAAATCAAGGACACTCGTGGGGATTTCGCAAAAACAAACATTTTGAAAAAAAGAACAAAAATTAAAGTGATAAGAACTTGCAAGGAAATTTTATTTGCAATGCTATGATGTAAAGTTGATTAGAAAAAAAAAAAAATGATCAGCAGGCTGTTTGTTTGGGTTCGTGTGTAACTAACGAGACAGCGAAGCGAAGGATTCTGCCTAATTTTTCTCAACGTTTTACATACTCATTTGTCCTATGCGAAATAAAAATAATGTAAACCAGACAGAAAGAAAAACCGTTGATTTTCTTTTTTCGCTAAATTGTTCCCCAGTATTTATAAAATATTTTTTTGAACCCCAATCGATTTTTTTTTCTAGCCAAAAAATGTTCAAAGTTCATTCTTTTTCTAAAGAGTTGTTGGAAGTTTCGATAGTGTTGAAATTTCCATCGTTGGTACGCAACGATGATTCTTTTCCATTTCCTTAAAAGTTCTACGATTTTGACGTCTGTTTGACAAAAGCGTGTACGCGTAGAATTTTTTTTTTAAACCGTTTGAGGGTAGATTTGAACACGGATCAACGAGAGATTCTTCGACTAAAATGCTTCGTATAGAAGTTTATTTTATAAAAAAAAAAATACTTCTTTTATATAGAAAAATAAATACTTCTTTTAGCATCTCGTATAGTCGTTGCGTTTGACCGTACACGCTCTTACAAGACAGCCGTTGAATCCATTCAAAATTCAATCTTTCAAAAATTAAGGCAGGAAGATCATTTACAAATTTAAAAAAAATCGATTTATTTTTTCTCCATAAATTGATCGTTCGATTTCTTAAAAATACTGTGTCCAATTTTCTCAATATTATTTCGAACTCCAAAAATAAAATCTACTTTTGCCTTCGAATACAGCAAAAATTTCATGAAAAATCACAAAATTGACATTATTAAGCTGCAATTTCCTGAATTTTGCACATCCTTCAAAAATCCTGGTTCACCAACAGCGTATGGGTCTCGCCTTTAAGAATCATTTTGATTTTTTTCCCCGATAATTACAGCGTGAGTGAGGCCTCCAGCAGTACATAAATTTTTTCAAAATCTTCTTCTAAACATTAATATAGACGATGGGCAATTTGGACGAAAAAAAGTGTATATATATACATTTTTCAAACAATTACAATATAAAATAAAACATATTTAAAAATCCGGATTTCTATATTCACTCCTTCCATGAAAAAAAAAAATCAAAAGAAGCCCATTATTTTCGATCTTGTAAATAATCTTTCTGCTTTAAAAGTCCCCAAAAAAAAAAAAATTAAAATCGATTGTGTGATCCAACATTGGAGGAAACTTCAACATCGCGACATCCGAGTGACAAAAGAGCTTTGGCTTTACCGTGTTCTCTCGCTTGATGGACGTCATTTCCATTTTTCGTTTTTTTTTTGTTTTTTGAAATTTGATACGTTCGTTTTTAATCGTTTGTTTTTTCTTTCTTTAAATAATAATAAGCTCGTTTACCATCACGCTTGTGATCGACGTCACCTGGTCTCTTCTTGTGTACCGGTGCCGGCCCGGTTGGCGCTATACCCTGCTTCAAGGCTCCCATGCTGAGTGATTTTCTCGGCGGTCCGGCCGCCCCGGCAGCGCCACCGGCAGCCGCGACCGGTGCTACCGTTTCTCCGTTGGTCAGCTGTGATCGCCTTGGCCACGCGAACTGCAATCGATACTCGGTGCTTATACGTGAAATCGCTTTGCTCAGCTGACTCGGTGGGAGCGCTGCGCTAGCAGCGACCTCCTGCAATTTCCAATTAAAAAAAAACAAAATTGTTATTTAAAGCTTTTTTTTTTTTTTTTTTGTAAAGTTCCGAAATATAGCCGTTAAAAAGTATTCGGTTCAATTCTGCACTTCAATTATCCCGATGATAACAAAAACGCTGACAGTGATTATGACAGTAGCTAAATTAAAAGAAAAATATTTGAAAACGAAAAATCATGCTAGATATTTATTTTTTTACCTTCCAGGGTAATGGCACTTTTAAATGTTTTTTTTTTCATATCAGGACTTGTTCCACCTTAATTTAATACGTAACGTGGTTATTTATCGATAATAATGAGCCGAACAAATTTTTGACCGATTTTGAGCTGGAGCCGTGATTCTATAGTTTTACGAATTATTTAATTTAATTGATAATTGAATGAAATGGTTAATTAATGATAAAATAATAAAAAAAAAAAATAATTTTAATGATTAATTATTCAATTTAATTATCAATTAAATAGAATAATTAATAATTAAAATGATTTTATTTATTTATTTATCAATAGCATTTATTTATTATGCGAATATACGATGAAAAAATTGACGAATAAATTAATGCTATTTATCAATAGAATTTATTGATCATTAAAATTAATAATAAAACAAAAATAAACATTTTTCAGCACGTGTTGAACCTCTTCCTTTATTTTCTTTTTTTTTTTTATGTTTCTATTTGCAATGGAAAATATTGATTCACCCGAACTTTGTCAGCGACGACGTTCGTGTCGACGGCGTCGATGCCACCACCGTCGGCCGCGGTGATGAACTCGTGAGTCTTGTAAGCCAGCTCCGGGCATTTCTTCCGTCTCGGAAGTGGTGGCTCGAGCGTAGGTCCTGAAAATTCAACAAAAACAAATACTCGTGTCCGTTAAAAACAACAATGATAAAATTATCCATTTTTTTTCTTCCGAGGCATTTTCACAGACTGTAGGTTCGCAAAAATTCATCAATGCGTCTCTAGAGGTACGTTTGACATTTACGGGTTCGTGTGTGTGTGATTGAGAAACGTGTGGGAGTCGGATCAATAATTATTAAAATGCAAAACGAGCCTCGAGACTTCGTCGAGGTATTAATGTATACGTATTTACAGAGATACACACACAAATGTAACAATTGCAACAAAAATCGTCGTGATAAGCGGGAAAGAAAAGCTGCGCATTATTATTATTATTATTATTTTTTATTATTATTATTATTTCAACTTATAAACTATAATGGTAATTGTATCAGCAATGATGATAACGACACTCACGAATAGCATCGAAAAGCTCACGTGAAAGTAGTGCGAAGCGTGCCAACGAAAAACATGCAAAATTCCACGGCATTCTTTTTTTTTGTTTTTTTTTTTATTATTATTTCTTTGGCCAGTAGTTGAAGGGTTAGGCTACTGTAAAAATGAGAAAAATTCGATCAGATTCGAACGATTTTAATTTCACTTCGAAATAAAAATTATTATGAAAAGTGAAAAATTAGGATTTTCAAATGTTGCTTTATTGTTGAATTATGTATTTTTGCAAGTTTTGTAAATTAATCTTTTTGTCGAAAATTATTACGCAGTGATAAAGAAAAACGAATTTTTTGTTGTGTTGGATTTTAGGATTGTTTATCAGTTTTAAAATTGTTAATATGTTTTTTTAATTAATACACACACTGACATAAATGACCTTAGATATTCCTTCGATAGAAATTTGTTCGAATAATCTCGATTTTCAAAGCAAAGAAGCCTGACCCACAATACTGTTAGAAATAATAATTCGATCAGTGACCGATCGTGATATCGTCCAATATCATTCCGTTCGAATCGGTTCCCTCCTACACGTGAGGCTCGCGATAATCGTCGTGAAACGACGAAACTGCACTTAAATTTATGAAACGCAGCGCATGCAGCATGAAATATCGTCGGTCTGATTCGTCCGGGTCAGCACTACTTAAAACTACCAACTCTAAATAGCACGCGAATTATCCCATATCAAAATACAGGCTCGGTGGTGACTCGACCCATTCTTCGCAGGACGTGATAAGGAAACTAAAATCCAACTAATTTAAATCGCACCTTCCACTCCTCCCCCTCTTTCGTGCCCTTCAAATAAACTCAAAGATTAATCATTTTCGGACATTCGGAATTTAACAATTTTTAGAAAAAAAAATTTCAAATATTTATTAATTAAAATGAGTTCGAACACTTGACACAAAATTGTAATGTTCTTCAAGTATTCAATTTATTTATTTATATAAGATTTATAAGACTTACCGAAGCTACAAAAAAGATCGAAGAAAATAAAGGCAATTTTGTTATTTATTGAGCATCGTTATTATCTAATAGTTACCTTCAAACAAACAAAAAATATTTCAATGACGTTCAGTTATCGAAATTTTGTAATATATTTCCGCAAATGCTCCCGAAAACCCAAACAAACCCAAACAAACCTAAACAAAAAATATTTTAATGACGTTCAGTTATCAAAATTTCGTAATATATTTCTCTGAATGCTCAAAATTCGATATTTTTCATGAAAATGTTCGTTTCTTTTTTTCAAAAAATTCCTAAATTTCAAATATTCAATTCCTATACTGTTTAATTTGAGCCATAAATTGGGGGGTTTAAATTTAGTGCTTTTTAGCTGGTTTATTACGTCTTGCTAGGGATATGTCACCAATAATCCTAAGTACATACATATATGTATATGTATATATATTTATATATATATAATTGAAAAAAAAAAAGAATCGATACGCCGGATCGATCGGGGGTGCAAGAGGCCTCTTCCACGAAGAATAATTCGCACGCGAGCTGTGGGAAGTAGAGTGGTAAAAAGTGTGGAGTAGGATTGCAAGTGAACGCGGCTCAGCCCTTGGGACACGAGAGAATATCAGGGAGCAAAGAAGCCGAAGGCCCGAGGACTTTTCTACTTAAATTCCGAGTGAAAACGATGGTGTCGGGTGCCGACGTGGTTCATTAACGTCCTCTTCGACTTACTTCAATTAACATCTCGTCTCTCCTTATCCTCGGGGCTCTCACGTAACGATCACACGCGAGAAAGAAACAACGGACCTCATTCTTCGTTAACGTAACGCGATAAGCGAGACAAATTTCATCGTTCTTTTTCTCGACTTATCGAAATGCAAAAAAAAAAAAGATAAAAGTAAAAGACTCGAAAGAATTTTTTTTTTCGTGATGGATGATGGAAGTGAGACGTTAAGTTTGTTTTTTTTTCAGTTTTCGTCTGTTTTTTTTCTACTTTGTATTTGTTTCTTTTTCTCGACTTATCGAAATGCAAAAAAAAAAAGATAAAAATAAAGGACTCGAAAGAATTTTTTTTTTTTTTTCGTGATGGAATTGAGACGTTGAGTTTGTTTTTCTTCGTTTTTTTTTTTCGTTTTCGTCTCTTTTTTTTTTTCTTCGTATTTGACTCTCTTCTCTTTCAGCTGCATAGCCCTTTGAGATGCTAATTTTTGACGGTAGCTTGTCGCACACCCGCGATCGTCCGAGTCCAATCAACGCAGGGATCGTATGTACACTTTTATTTTTTTTTCTTCTTCGACAGTTTAAACTCTCGAATCAACGGTAGGTCGATGTGCGATTTAAAAAAAAGAAACGAGTAAAATAAAAAATATACGATGATGATACGCTACGAAAGGGAAGCAAGGCCCAATCGGGGAAATACAAATCAGTCCGCAATGAAAATCTGTGTGGAACTGAAAGACAATCGTTTTATTTTTTCGTATCTTCTTTTTTTTGTTTTGTTTTTTTTTTACGATTCGTCGTGACGATATTTAGCATCGTTGAAACGTGATAAGGCTCCATTTCGTACGCTGGAATGCAACGAAAATCATTTTTTTTTTAATTCGAAAAAATCATTTTTCAATATTTTAGAGAAATTTTATTTAACGATTTCCAACCAGAATATGATTCGAATACGATTCGTAACGATTCCTTTCGATAGTTCGAGATAAAGCCTAAAAGAATTTTTGGCGAATCGCGATAGTTTTCGAGATATGAAATTTTTTAGTTTTTGAGTTAAGTCCCAGAAAATCTGATCGATCTCTTTGATCGATTTGAAATTTTGTATGGATCTTCCTTTTGATAGTTTAAGATAAACCCCAAAAGGATTTTTGGCGAATCGCGGTAGTTTTCGAGATACCGAATTTTTAAGTTTTTCAGTAAAGTTAAAAAAATTAAAAAACATGGTGCTTCCAGTTCCACACTCGTTTCACCGGAAATCGTAATTGGGCATGCGTAAGCGTAGCTGATAAAAGATATTTTTAAAAAATATGAAAAATCAATTGGCCCGTATCTGCTTGACATCGATGGACATTTCCCAACGTAAATCAACCATATGACCTTTACTTCGATTACTCTTAAGTTGCTTTTTTTTGTTCTCCTTTTTTGGTTTTTTGTTT
Organism: Ophioninae sp. B BG-2022a; assembly: GCA_030522765.1. NCBI lineage: Eukaryota > Metazoa > Arthropoda > Insecta > Hymenoptera > Ichneumonidae > Ophioninae sp. B BG-2022a. The sequence goes on from JAPYZJ010002373.1 coordinate 10,973, forward strand.
TTTTTTTGTTGTTTTTTATTTTGGTAAATTCTCTGCTTTTTCGGTTGCTCTTACCTTCGACGTTCTCATCCTCGGTTGACTTCGCCGATTGTAGCTTCGCGATCGCTTGTTTCGCTGCAAACAAAATTCGCAGGTGGCACGTTTCTCTAAGGGTGGAAATTTCGGGGTGGCGATTTAGTTTTCGGGCTCCTACCCCGCGAGAGTTGCCATTACCCTATTAATCCGCTTTACCTCTCCCAGCTATTCGTTACGCAGTACATTTCATTTATTAATTAACGAATACGTATACAGACCGAGTTAATTAATGTTAGTTGACTCCTAACTAATTAGAAACGCTTTGGATAAATGTAGCCATAAATATTTTGGACTTTTGAAAAATTTAGGTTTTGTCGTTCGGGAAAAGGGAATTCACGATTTATTCATTCACGATGTATTTTTATATCTTGAAGATAAATCCACAATTTAATTCGCCTTGAACTCTCCATTTCTACGAAAAAATGTCGAAAATATATTCTAGAAAGGGTTTTCGCATTTTCCCAGTCTAATTTTGCACTTTCGGCAAAAAATCGGACATATTCGTAATCACCAGAAAATTTCCGATTAAATAGACCTTTTTAAGAGTTTAAAAACGGAAAAAAAAATTTTTCGAATTTCCCGGTCACTTTTCCGAAATCTCGAAAATCACGAAATTTCGAAAGATCGTAGAGTAGGCTTCTTCTATGCGATAGAGGTTCATTTGGTGGGTTTGAAAAAGGTTTTTGCCTGACTTAAATAATCGCGTTGGATTTGTATCGATATCTCGTATAGTTTTTCCGGAAAGTCCACTTGAAAAATGGCAAAAAAAGAGGCAAAGGGGTATGTATGGAAAAATTTGGAAAAATCGATGGTCCAACTTTGAAATTCTGCCAAAAATCGAAAAATCATCGGATTTTAATCATTAAAAAAGCATTTTGAAGAGAAAATCATAACGAAGAGATTGAGTACAGAGTAGAGTGCCAAATCCTAAAGGGAAAAAAGTTATCGACGTTTTAGTGAAACAACTTTTTTTTCCCAAAAATCGAAAAGAAATTTGGATTTTTAATATTTTTTTTTATCGGTCTATTTCGATGTGATTTTATGCCCTGAGCATGAATCTACCATTAATTTCCCCCAAAACCCAAAATTTCTATGAGAAAATCGTAAAAAACTTCTAAAAACACGATTTTTTCATAGAAATTTTGGGTTTTGCGAGAAATAAAAATAATATAATAATCATTTCGACGCTAAGCCCGCGGAAGGGACGCGCCTGATTGGCTGCCTTTAAAAATTAATAACAATTCAGGAGTTGATCCGGGAACCATAAATGCTTATATCAATCGATTCAGAATTTCACGCCCAATTCCCCATTCCAAGGATGACATTCTTACGTGGGACACCCTGTATATGTATATTTAACTTTGCCATACGTACATATATAATTCTTTTTTTTTATCCATTTTGAAAAATCACTTTTTAATAAAATAATTAATTAAATATTTCTCAATTCTAAAAATTTCATTTTCAATGAAATAATTCATAAAAAGTTTCTCATATATCAAAATTAATTTTTAATATAATAATTAATTCATAAAAAATTGTTAATTAAAAAAAATGTATTTTTTTCTAGTTCTTTCCGCACACCGAATTTTTCGTTAAATTAATAAACGTTCCGATATTCTCGTCCTCTCTCTTTTTCTTTCCCTCGCAAAGACTTGCTACGCTCGATCGTTCGTGTTGCGATATTTCTTTCTCTTCGACAGATCCGCGCAACGACGTCATGAAATTCATTCTATCCTATCAGCATTCCCTAAACTAACAGTCATTCCTAACTATATATATATTTTTTCAATTTATTCACTACTGGGCCTTTGTACTTGCGTTTATTCAAAAAAATTTCAAATTTGTAATGAGCTGCGCTAACGAACTAAAAATGACGATGATGAAATGACATCTTTCCGGACGAGTAATTATTTCGAAACGCTAGAATTATCCGGCTAAACAAAAAAAAAAGTCGGAATTTTCTCGTTCGTTCTTAATTATCGGGCGTTATCAAAAGAGACGATCGATCGAGCAGAAAAATTCGAGGAAACGCAGAGTTACTAGAGAGATTCGAAAAATTAAGGTGTCTACGTGAGAAAGCCTTTTTATATCTGATGACGCAGAGAGACACAGAGAGTTCACAACATCGATAATTAATTAATAAAAAAAAAATAGAAAATAATAAATAAACAAGTAGATGAATAAATGAATAAATAAATAAATATATATTTATATATAAATATAAATAGATATATATTTTTAAAAAAAGTAGTAACTCGGTGATGGTAAGGATGACACTATAATTATATATATATAATCATTGATAAGACGATAATCAGCGACACATCGTGAAACGTGATTTTTTTTCTGTTTTTTTTTTGGTTTTTTTTTTTTTATCGAATACGGTGCATGACGATAGCCACGTGTGAGACACGATTAACAATCTGCGTACTTGGATCGTGGACTTGCTTGATCAGGGACGAACTCACCGGAACGTAGAATCCCTAGTTCGAAATAATAACGAGGAGAGAAACGAATGGAAAACCGGACAGAGGAAAAAGTACGAGAGAGAGAGGGAGAGAAAGAGAGAGAGATAAAAAAAAAGGAGAGAGAAAGAGAAAGAGAGAGAAAAAAAATGATTCCGCAGTGAAGATAAATGGGGATGAGGAAAAACGAAAAAAAAAAAAGTAGAAGAAAACCGTCGAGATTATCGACCAAAACGCCATTGTACTCGTGTGAGAGATTCTTATCTCGACCACTGCAAAAAAAAAAAAAAACAAGAAACGAGAAAGAAAAAAAAGAGGGTTGGGAGGGAGAATGCATGAATGGAAGTTCGAAAAGAATGGTGGAACGATGATGAAAAAGTGAGTGAAGAGAGTGAATGCAAAAAAAAACAAAAAAAAAAAAATCGCGAAAAAAACGAAAACAAAAAAGAAACTGTCATTCCTTCGTCCATCTTCTGTTTCAGGCTTCTTTTCGCTTTGGTCGTTGAATTTTCATATTCTTTTCAATCTTTTTTTTTTTTTTCATTTATTTGCTTCAAATTTTTTTTTTCATATCTTTTTTTTTCAATTTTTTTTTCTTCGTACTAATGAGACGTGTGGAATAACGGTGCGAGGTTCTATCGGGTCAAATTAAAAACGAACGTGGGATACAGAGAAAATAGAAAATACGGTTTTTTTTCTTGATTTTTTTTTCTGTTTTTTTTTTTCTTCTTTTCTTTACACTGTTGGTGCATCGATATCGTTCGGAGGGGGATTAGGGTGTGAAACGGGTGTTATCCCAACGGATGACGTAAAACTTACTGGAGGTTGGTGGCGCCTGGGGCGCTCGACGTACGATCGTGTGCTCTTGGTGAGGCCCCGTATACTCGTGCCATGTATAAGTGCTCCTGTATTCTGAATGGAGCTGCTGAAACACACACGATGTTCGAACGTTTATCTCGTTGCTCGGAAATATCGCTTCGATCCAACAAAGGATATTGTTTCTTCATCGAGAAACAATAGTTATTTATTTTGTTATTTATTTATAGAATAATCGAATAATTGCAAATAATGGCTAATAAACTTTTCAAAATTCGAAATAAAAATGTCAAAACTGAAAATTAAAAAATTTGAAATAAAAATTTCAAATTTTAATAATTGCAAATAATGGCTAATAAACATTTCAAATTTCGAAGTAAAAATGTCAAAACTGAAAATTACCAAATTTGAAATAAAGATTTCAGAATTGAAAATTGAAATAAATAATATCGAAATAAAAATGTTTAATTCCAATAAACATTTCAAAATTCGAAATAAAAATGTCAAAAATGAAAATTAACATTTAAAAATTTGAAATAAATATTTCAGAATGAAAAATTAAAATTAAAAAATTTGAAATAAAAATTTCAGAGTTGAAAATTAAAATAAAAGATATCCAAATAAAAATTTTTTAAATTCAAAATTAAAATTTAAAAGTTAAAAATTAAAATTTCGATTTTCAAAATTCACTGTATTTATATAGTTCATCAGTTCTACGTCTTCAAGGTCAGTTCTACGTTTTTCAAGAGGTACGTCAAATGTGTGGAATTTGACATACGAGTGATTAAAACGTATAAGTAAGAAACGTATAAACGAGGTTTCACTGTAAAATAAATAATGGAATAATAGTAAATCGAAGAAAAAACGATAGATTATTATCATCGATCACCCTGTGTTTGGGTTTGTTTGGGTGCATCGCGAAATTGAATACATATAATAATACAATAATAGTAAATGATGCAAAATAAAATAAATAAACAGTAGAATAATAGTTAATCAAAGAACAATAGAAAATCTGATTTTATCGCAAATCTTTCCACAGATGCTCGGGCGTCCAACAAAAATCATAATCCTTTCATCCAATCAACCCAAACAAACCCGGTGCCATTTTTAGTCCTCTTTGCAATGGCAATTAGTAAATATTTCAAATAAATATGGTGTCTCTTCGACGTTGAAATAATCACGTACGTTCGTCGCGATATTTTTTTGCCATCCGCTTCACCCCTCCCCCTCTCCCTTCGCCGCTACGCAAAAGCTCAATACCACATTGTGGCTTAGTACAAAAAGGAAAAAAAGGAACATCGGCGCCTGAATAAAAAGTGCATTCTCGGTTTGTATTGTCGAGGTCCGGGGCACTCTATATGGCACATGTGAGCGCGAAATCCGTTGTTCCCTCACGCGGTATTATCCTCGTCATAGTTTCGTAGTCAAATCTCTCTCTCCCTCTCTCTCTATCATATTTTTCCGTAATTTGTAGTAACTTTATTTACGGTACTTATTTTGTAAAACTTTTAATTATTTTTGTATTATTTTTATTATTTTCCGAATTTTTTGTATTATTTTTATTATTTTCCGAATTTTTTGTATTATTTTTATTATTTTCCGAATTTTTTGTATTCGTTAATTCTAGGGCATAATAAAATTTATCATCATCATCATCTCTCTCTCTCTGTCTCTCTTTAGTTTTGTTTTCAGTTTTAGTTAATTTTGTTTATTTTAGTTACATTTGCTAGTTTTGTTTTTAGTTAGTTTTATTTAATTTGTTTTAGTTTGGTTGTACAGTTTATTTAGTTTGTTTTAGTTAGTTTTATTTTTCGTTAAGTTTGTTATATTTTGTTTATTTTAGTATTCAGGTTGTAGTATTTTATATTCTTTATACTTTGCCTCATAGTTCGCTAAGGCATAATAAACATATCTATCTACCTATCTCTTGCTGTATTATTATTATTTTGTAAAATATTTTCAAAATGTTGTATTATTTTGAATTATTTATTCCATAGTTTTGTCATATTTTTCAAAATTGTATATTATTTTCTGTACTGTATTTTATATTATTTTTTACTTTTATATCTTTGTATTTACATTGATATTTTAGTTTTCTTAGTTTTTTTTAGAACGAAAGTTTTAACTGGGGCATAATAAACTTTATCATCGTTATCGTCTCCTGCTTTCTCTCTTTTCTCTCTCCCTCTCTCTCCCTTTCATAGATTTCTTAGATATTTTTTAAATTGTGAGGTACTGGGATTGTAGGACAATTTTTAATTTTTTTTCCTGTCATTTTATTTCCTTATTCTTTGTTCCTATAATTTTGTTTCGAATAAATTGATTAATTTTATTTTTTGTTCGAAAGTGTGGCTTTCTTTTTCTTTTTTTAAAATTATATTTTTATGATTTTTCTTTTCGTTTTAAAAGAATTGTTGGCCCATAGTATGACTAAGGTATAATAAACTTTATCATCATCATCATCATCATCATCATCATCATCTCTTGCTTTCTCTCTTCTTTTCTCTCTCCCTCTCTTTTTCTGTCTCACTTTTGCTACCTGCAAGAGTGATGCTTTGCAGTTTATATATCGCTAGCAATCCGGATTTTCCCACGAAGGTTTTGCTTTCTCGAACACGTAGGTGAACGCACACGTGCCCGTGAAATCGATTGCCCCGCGGAGGATGAATAAGTGCGGTTGTATGAGCCACGGGTGTCGCGAGTTTGACAAAGGATCCTGGCAAACGGATGAGCAGCTAGAAAAGAGGGTTCCATTTCGACTGCTCGCCGGCGTAATTTCCTTTCTGAAAGGTAATCTGTGGCATCGCCTTTCAAAAAGTCCAAAAGGGAGTCAAAGACGCAAAAAGCACGACCCAACGTTTGCGAAAATGAATTTTTTTTTCTTTCATTTTTTAAAAAAAGGTTTTTAACGAATAAACTATTAAGGAATAATATCTTTGCAATCGTATGTTTCAACGATTATTATAAATGTAAACATAAAATATGGTGAGTAAATATTAAATGGTGCAAATACATTTGTAATTTTGAAAATAAATTAAATAAAAATCAAAAATAAAATGGAAATTAAACATAAAATTAACCTTGAATTTTTTTAAATTAAAAAATTTAAAAAGGAATGAAATCAAGAACTAATCATTAAAATTAAAAAAAATTCCAATTGAAAAACAGTGTCAACGTCAAAAAAAAAATCGTTCTCGTTCATCAAGAAAAATAAAAGGAACGATGATAATATCAGTTATTTTTATCTATCCAACGAATTTCTCTTGAGCTATTCCCAAAATAAAAAATAAATAGAAATTAAAAAGAACGTTTATTTTTTCGTAGAAGAGCCATTCGTACTATTTATCGTAAAGCAATTGGAAGTTGTTGAAAAATCAGTCAACGATTGAAGATGAAGAGGGAGAAAAATTACATCGGAAGGGTTTGATGAAATCTTGAAAGAAACCCGGTTGGAAAATCAACGTGAATTTTCCATTCAGAAGAATATGAAGGGGGAGGGGGAATTACATGAAACGACGAAATGAGGTTTAACTTTGATCGAAAAGTTTGGCCGATTTCCGTCGAACTAGAATTGGAGAGAGAGAGAGAGAGAGAATGGAGAATCGAATAAAAGCCTAGAAAGAGAGAGAAAGCTGAGAAGACCAGAGAAAATTGTGAAAGCCGAGGCGAGCGAGGGCCTGAAAAGAGAGACCGGAAGTCTCGAGCTGTGAGCCTTCCTCGAAGCCTATATATTAAGAGGTACGAGTTAGCCTCCTTTGCCTATCCAATTTTGCCATTTCTCTTGATTCTACGATTTCGCACAACGGGGTGCCATAATCTTCGAACGAGACTTCTTCCTTTTCCGGTTATTCATGATTGTTCGACGAATCGATGAATCCTCCCCAACGATAAAGCTCGAATTCAAAGCTATTTGTTACTCTCAATTACTATTCGGTACCCAGGGACCTTCGGAACTGTATTCGTTCGCACGCACGCACGCTTCTTTTTTTCTTCTCTAATTGGAAGACGTTGTTCGGTCGAAGCTAATTTAATTTTCATATACGTATACAGGGTGTCCCAAAATCAAACGGTTATATCGTCGCTCCTGACGGACCAACTCACGGTCATTCTTCATTATTTTTCACAATTATACCTTTTCCGGAAAACTTGGTTTCCGGAATTAAAACTTTTCCGGAAAACTGATTTTCAAGAAAATTTATTTTCTGGAAATGAAACTTTTCCGGCATTAAAACTTTCCCGGAAAACTTATTTTCTGGAATTAAACATTTTTCGGAATTCAAACTTTTCCGGAAAATTTATTTTCCGGAATTAACAATTTACCAGGAAAATTATTTTCCAGAATTAAGGTTTGGAGAAAAGTTCCTTTCCAGAATTAAGAGTTTTGCAGAAAAGTTCCTCTCCAGAATGAAGAATTTTCCAAAAAAGTTCTTCTCCAGAATAAAGAATATTCCAGAATAAAGGATTTTTTAAAATAAGAAAAATTCAAAAATTCTTCTTCTCCAGAATGAACCATTTTCCATAAAATTTCCAGAATAAAGAATTTTCCCAAAAAACCTTCTTTTCCAGAATAAAGAATTTTCCCAAAAACCCTTCTTTTCCAGAATAAAGGATTTTTAAAAAAAACTTCTTTTCCACAATAAAAAAATTTCAAAAAACCTTTTCTGGAATAAAAAATTCACCCAAAAACTTATTTTCCATAATAAATAAGATAGCAGATAACAATGAGCAAATACGTGTAAAATGGATCGATATTAGACAAATCCGAAATGGAATGAAATATCGGCTAATCAACTGACCGAGTAAAATGAACAATGCGAATCTCAAAATCCGAGGTATGACGATTGCATACTACGAAGAGATATCGAAGAGGGACGATACGAGAAAAATCATTAAAGAGATCCGATCGTGGAGATAATTAAACGCGTCTATCTCCGATTCAATTTGAGGCGCGTCCTTGTCTCCCACCCACGTTCCTTTACGAAAAAAAAAACGCGCGTAATACCCAAGTTGTCAGGCCTGATAAATGGCACGGTAGGAAAAAGCTCGCGCGTGAGAGGTGTCGATAAAAAAAAGAGCGAAAAAAAAACGAAGCAGAAAAAGGTTCTCTGTGCCCACGTCCGAGGGTTTCGATAAATCGACAGCGGGAGGAATATGCAGCTAGAGACAAAAGCCGATGCCTTCGGGAGGCTTCCATAATCCATCGGCCCGACAGAAAAGCTCATACACACTATATTCCCTTCCTTTATGTATCAACCGCGTAGAATCACTTCTTTTTTTTTGTTTCACTCCTCCCTTCTTTCTTCCTATTCCTATTCAAGCCCATTCGTGCTTCTCCGTGGAATAAAGCCAATTCGGCGATCTAAGGGTTAAATTATCCTCAAAAGAATCTCAAAGAATTTTTCAGAATAAGACATTTTACGAAATGAAAATATTTCAAAAAATCTTCTTCTCCAAAATGAATCGTTTTTTCAGAGTAAAGAATTCGCAAAAAATCTTCTTTTCCAGAATAATGAATTTTCCAAAAAGAAATTCTTTTCCAGAATACAGAATTTTCCAAAGAAACTTTTCCAGATTAAAGAATTTTTCAAAAAACTGCTTTTCCAGAATAAAGGATTTAAAAAAACTTATTTTCCATAGTAGATAATCCATAATAAACGATAAATCGAAAACGGCTACGCTTAACAATAACAATGTTAATGGGGATTAGGGAAGGTTTTATTTTTTCGTTTCGGATGTTCTAAAGCTTCGATCTATCAATCTCGAAAATTACGATCTAGCGAATAACTATCGATATTCTTTAAATAGATTTCTCAAAATGTTTGTGTTTGTTTATCTCAAACGACTAGAATTATTTTTTTTTCGTCGATGATCCATTTTTTTTCAGTTTTACAATTCACCATATACTCTGTTTTGAAACTTTCAGTAGAGTCCGATTTTTAGACATTTATTTTTATGATTTTCAAAGTAAATTTTGAATTAGTGTGATTTTAGTTTATTTTAGCCCATTTTGGAATAACATTCGTGCGTTTTTATTTTGTTTTAAGAAAGAGAGTGTTTTCGTTTTTTTTTCGTCATTTTTGTATTTTTTCATTTTTTGGGTCCAGCACTTTCGGGCCCAAAAATCCGTGGACCGCTGAACGAAACATTTCTAAAAAAGAGACTCGATGATAATTTTTTTAACGAATTTTTTATCTCGTCCAATCTTGACTGGAAAAAAGTTTGAATGAAAAAAAAAATGTCGTCATTACCGAACGTCATTTCTCGCCCGTTCGAAATAATTCGAGCGATTAATTCGTGAACCGCACAGCTCGTACTAGAGGACCGAATCCACGGATTCGTAATTAAACGGACCGTGAGAAGCAAGTGGAAAAAAAAATTGAAAAAAAAAGATGATTAAAGTTACACGAAGCGTGAGAGCAGTAGGAAAGCGTATCGATGCGAAATGGCTCCTGAAGTACCGAGTTGGAGATATGTAACCGACACATATATAAACACGACATAACGTGTGCCATCCCTCTCGTGGTCAAGGCGAAAACATAGAAATTTCGTATCCAAGTGTGGAAGCTGTCTGTGTACGTAAAGTCTGCCATCCAAACATCACGCATTCGAGGCAAATGAATATACAGGGTGACCTGAGAATTTACGTCTAAAAATATAATTAACTATTTAAGTATTAAGGGCTATCCAAATGACCTCTGTGTATTGCCGCCATTTTGAATATTTATTTCGATTGCTTTTTTTTATAACTCACTGCTCTCGATCAACAATTCTGAACTTTCGATTTTATTTAACTCGTCTTTCGCAAGGTTTGGGTGAACCCTTATTTTTTACGTGGTGTTTCATATCAAGCCAATGAATTATCACCGAAAACAAATATTCACAAACGTCCATAGGAAGAGAAAAATCAAAATCGATGGCAAGTAAAAAATGAAAAAAAAAAATGAAGAAAAAAAATTGATTATAATAATTCGAGCTCTTAAGCTACTGAAAATCGATTAAAGTACCCAGGTCTGATATGGATATCCCTTGATACACAACATCGAAATTTTACCTGTGGACGACACTCCTCCGGTCATCCTGTATATATTTACGTATACGTGATCACTCGAAACGAACGAACGAGCTCAAAGCATCTAATATTTTCTTGGCTTTGGCAAAAACACGTTTCGAGTTGACGAGGAAGCCGAACTCAATGATTCTTATTTATTTTTCTTTACAAAATAAAAGTTCGTCATGAATTTAATTTTTATTGTTAAATTCTTGAAGTTTCATATTGAATTTTTATATCGATGTTAACTCGTCGAAACTGATATTATTTAAAAAGTATATTACGAATTTTATGTCATTTGTAAAACAAAAAATCAAAGTTTCGTTTCGAAAAATAAAGAAACAATAATCTAATAATTTTCAATACGAAAAAAAAAAATTTTTATTCAAGATTCGACGTTTTCCCTGAACATTTAATCCCCTTTGAAAAACGGATTTTGAAAAATTCGTAAAGTTCATCCAAACGCTTAAAAAAAAAAATTCTTAATAAAAAATTAAATTTACAAAATAAAAAGGACACTCGAGTCGACTTACTTTTTCCAATTTCCAAATCAAACCCTTCCGAGAGAATATTCCAGGCGACATAAAAATAAAAGAATGTTCAAAAATAACGTTTGGAAAAGACGAGAAATATTTTTTTTCGAGGTTAGACGAGAAGATATAAAATAAGTTAGAGCTTTAGATTGTTATCGATCGGTGTGAGCTTTGAATTATTAAAACTGGAGTATTTCGTGAAATCGATCGTGTAGCCTTAGCCCAATGACACCTGGATAGCCATTGAGAAAGGTTTGAATAAAAGAGAAAGATTATTCGTGCCCGATAACCGATGAGTGAAAATCCAGTGGGAAATTCCTCGGGAGAAAGACAGAGAGAAATCTAGGGATAAAGAAAGTCAGAAGGAAAGATAACAGAGCCCGGAATATTCGTTGAAAAAATAGAATTGGCCGACTCCTTGTTCGGTATCGAAAAAGTACTCGAAGAGCTCAGCGAGGAGCTTAGAGTCCCAGTAAACTCTCAATGTAGTGTCGCCTCGGGGAAAACCTCGAGTGCTCGTATAGACGAAAAGCCCGAAACTTTTCGAGTCGATGGCAAGCACATACACACACATACACACAAACGGAAGTTTGTACACACATTTCGAGGATAGGCCAAGTGGCCGAAACTTTGTGTAAAAGTCAACTTGTACTGTGTCGCCTCGATGTTACGACTCTATGTACCAATATTATGTACCTTTCTCGTAAAATCGTTTCGTGCGATACATAAACAAGCATTTTTTCGAATAATTACCCATCTTTGAAACTTCGTCCATTTTCAGTTTTGTAATAACTATATTTTGTTATTGCAAAATATTATTAAACATTTTTTAAATATTGTTATTACAAAATTAAGTTTTGTCACCCAAACAAATCCAAACAATATATTAAAAATGGGCTTGGGTTTGTTTGGATTAAAAATGTAATTAAATTTAATAAAGAAATGTAATTTTGTAACCCAAACGAAACTTAATTTTGTAATAAAAGATATTGTCATTACAAAATTTTTTTTTTTTATTCAATTAAATTCAATTTTTAACCCAAACAAACCTAAACAAACCCAAACAATATATTAAAAAAGAGCTTGGGTTTGTTTGGATGGAAAATGTAATTAAATTTAATTTAAAAAATGTAATTTTGTAACCCAAACAAAAATTAGTTTTGTAATAAAAAATATTGTTATTACAAAATTAATTTAAAAAATTTAATTAAATTTAATTTTCAACCCAAACAAACTCAAACGCAATTTATAACCCAAAATTGAATTTTTAAACCCAAACAATATTTTGTTATTACAAAATTTGATTTTATAGTAACAATATTGTACGATTGTTATTGCGATTGTCATTGATAATAATATTTTATGATTGTTATTACAAAATTAAATTTGTTAGAATACGAGCGAGGATTTGGAAAAAGAAAAAAATCAATTTCGAAATAATAATAATTAGAGTATTGTCTCTCGCACTCGAATAATCATTGCAGCAAATGTGCAGCTTTATCGCTACAGCAGTCGCAGCTGATTAGATTAGATTACGGTTATCGAAAATATTTTTTTTTCGTGTTGCACAAAATTAATAAAAACAACAACAACAATAGAGTCGAAAATCTTTTTCGGTCTTTATTTTGGATTTTGTTCGAAAGAGAAAATGTGTGAGTTTTTAATAATCATTGTTGATGCTATAATTACGCGGAACTATTCTCTATTTGAATGGAGTGAAAAACGATAACTATCGGTTATGCGAATGAGAGAGGACGCGGACTCGCCCGAGAACAAAGTGAAATGTATCTAATAATTCCATCACGTGGATTTACCTGAGAGAAGTTATATTGAAACGCTGAATGAACGCGCGTCCTTGCGCAAATGGATTATCTATAGGTCAAGGAATATGGAACACACGAAAATTTAATTAATCGATTATCCGAATATACAGAAAATCCGTACGTTTATTCATTTTTATTCATTACCACCGTAAATCGTCAATTATTAGATCCCTTGAAAACATTTCTAAAACGCGGTGACATTTTTATGTTCAGTTTATTTTTATTTATTTTTTATTTCTATTTATTTTATTTATTTGTTATTTCTATTCATTTTATTTATTTGTTATTTCTATTTATTTTATTCATTTGTTATTTCTATTAATTTTATTTATTTGTTATTTCTATTTATTTTATTTATTTGTTATTTCTATTTATTTCTATTAATTTTATTTATTTATATTTAGTCTATTTTCCGAGATTTTTTCGTGGTTTTTCATTGCGTATTTTCAATGGGGATCCCGAGTGGCTTTTGGTCGATTTTTTGCTCAATGCAGTGCAAACTTTGAAGTGAGGATTTTTTTTTGCGTCGGCAATTCTTTATTAGAATTTTTTTTGCGTCGAAAATTCTTCGTTGCATCGTGATTTTTGTATGCGTTGAAAATTCTTTGTTGCATTGAGATTTTTTGGCGTTGAGAGTTTTTTGTTAGTTGATCTTTTTTTTTCACATGGAGAATTTTTTTTTTCATCGATAGTTCTTTGATGTATCGTGATTTTTTTGCATCGAAAGTTCTCTATTTCATTCACTCTATTCAATTCACTAATTATCATTTTTTTTCACATTGAAAATTCTATATCTCATCGAAATTTTCTTCGGACTGTTCTTGTTTTTTTTTTTTTAAACAGACCAAGCAAACGAAAAATCGGTTCAAAATCCACCTAACCAAAAAAACAAAAATCGAAGAAAATCAATAAAAATCCTAGTAGCCATTTGTGGCAACCTCCAAAAATGATGAAACCCAAACTCCGTTGATATCGAGTAGGTACTCAACCGAAAATATCCGTCTCGTCTGAACGTTTCCAAAGTGGATGCGTTTTATCCGCAATTAGAGAGGGATTTCGAAACACGATTTTTTTCCACACTGAAAATTCTATATCTCATCGAAATTTTCTTCGCACTGTTCTTGTTTTTTTTTTTCAAAAAAAAACAGACCAAGCAAACGAAAAATCGGTTCAAAATCCACCGAACCAAAAAAACAAAAATCGAAGAAAATCAATAAAAATCCAAGTAGCCACTTGTGGCAACCTCCAAAAACGATGAAACCCAAACTCCGTTGATATCGAGTACTCAACCGCAAATATCCGTCTCGTCTCAAAGTTTCCAAAGTGGATGCGTTTTATCCGCAATTAAATAAAGATTTCGAAACACAACAACTCTCTCTCTCTCGAAAAAATCAATGGATAATTATAATTACGGACGAATTAAGCTCGTAGCGAATCGAGCCTCTACTCTCGATGGGCAATCATTCGTATTGTTATCTGATAAGGAGTTGCCATTTCTTTGGAAGAAATTCGAGGAGAAATTCAACTTGAATTCACGATGCTATTTCTCGCTTATGTACGAGTCACCTTTATGAAAAGGATTTCACGTGTGTGCATCGTGGCTCCCGGAGGACTCGATTGTCAATGCTTCCTCCAACGTGAAGGAATATATTCCGGGCACTTAGCTCGAGTGCAAACAGGGACTCGAGTGGAATAATAATTTTGTCTGAGGGAGAGGGCAAAGAGATGGTGGAGGAAAGGTTGGAAGAGGGGGAGGGGAGGAAAATGTACATCATCCTAATACCGCATCTCTATGTCTCTATCGATTCGATGCGCAGATATAACGAGCAACTCCACGAGACACAATTGCAAAAGATGGATACGGACCGATGAAACACCTGTTATTGATCGTCACGAACCGAACGATTCGGAAATTTAGTGAAATTTGTCCCGTATGAATTCCTTAATCGTTCGAGCGATAACTACGACGTTTCCTTTGAGGGAAAAACCTCACGAAGAAAAAACGAGAAATCGAAAGCGAGATTCGAAGGGAATGGAGAATTTTTAATTCGCCCAGGGATCGATAGTAAAATCGGTCGACGAGAGAATGTTTTTTCTTGTTTGGGTTTTTTTTTGTTTTTTTTTTTTTGTTTGTTTTGTATTATTAATTTTGTTTTGTATTTGTTTGGGTTTGGGTTTGTACTCTTTTCCTTTTGTTTTATTGTTTTTGGTTTGGTTTTTGAATTTTTCTTTCCCTTTGTTTGGGTTTGTTGGGGTCTTGTTTTTTTTTTATTTCGTTCCATGATTTTTTTTTGCATTTTACAATTTTCTGAATTTTGTTATTTTATAACAAAATTCTTGCTGGTTTTGCATTTTTTTTCGTATCTACTTTTTCCTCTTCATTTCTTGTATTATTTTGAAGACGATATTTTGAATTTTTTGTTTTCCTAATGAAATAAGATTCGTAATAAACTTTTTGAATAATATCAATTTCAACGAGTTTACTTCGATATAACAATGAAATATGAAACTTCAACAATTTGACTTTCTGAAAGAAATGTTTTGTTTTCTCGTACTGATTCACGTGACTGATGATCACGTGGCAAATTTTCGATACGTTATCAACGTAAAGAAAAGAGACTGATTGAATTCCATTTCGTTGTTAAATTTTCTCGGATAGTCCAACCTGAAATTGTTGGCTTCGTGGCATAGCAGGCTTGTCCGCGGCATTAACGAAGCGAAGGAAAGGCAATAGCTGATATCGTTGAACCCCCGGAGCAGCAAGCTTATTCCTCGTTGATGGAGAGGCCGCGTCGTTCACCAGGATTACAACGAGGCATAGATATCGTCACGTACACGTACTTAGATATGAGGACACCACTGGGTTTCCGGGTTTGGTAGGAACCTTGGGCTACCCGACAATTTTCCTATCGAATTTTCGTCGCTCGGCTTCACGAAATTCCCGTTTCACGCTCGATTAAACGACCACCCAGCCAACTGGATTTAACCACGGAATTTCACCAACGAAATGTCAATCTCGACCCAGGAATTCCTGATTCAACGATTCCCCAATGAAAAAAAAAAAAAAAAAAAAAAAAAAACAGGAATGGGTAAAACCGGAAACGAAAAAAAAATGGACGATTTAAAAGAAAGAAGAAATAGTTAACCACTCGCGGTTACGACTCTTCGAAGACTAATACTACCTTCACGTACAACCAATGCTCAGACCGCTCGATCTTCGTAGAGTTTCGGATCGTGCGATCCTCGTATATACGCTCGTACGTAGTGACAGGAAAGCCTCACCGAGACGCAGAGGGGATTGGGTATTATCATTTATGAGCTATAGAACGTATACACGGTGATACCGAAAACCTCTTCGTTACGGTTTTAGTTAAGAAGCTTGAAGATACGAATGCACGGACGGATGAAAATGTTTATCAAACTTTTTTTTTTAAAAGTGCAAGGTTAAATATTAGTTGGTAACGTTTCGAAATGTTAGGAATTTGGTGGGAACATTTAGAAATTTTAGGAGTTTTTTTAGTAACATTTAGCAATGTTAGGAATTTGGTGGTAACATTTAGAAATGTTAGGAATTTGATGGTAACATTTAGAAATGTTAGGAATTTGTTTGGGTTTGTTTGGAAATGTTACAAGTGAGTTAGTAAAATTTAGAAACGTTAGGAACTTGTTTGGGTTTGTTTGGAAATGTTAGGAATTTTTTTGGTAACATTTAGAAAAGATAGGAATTTGTTAGTAACATTTAGAAATGTTAGGAATTTGTTTGGGTTTGTTTGGAAACGTTATAAGTGAGTTGGTAACATTTAGAAATGTTAGAAATTTGTTGGTAACGTTTAGAGATATTATACATTTGTTAATAATGCTAAGAAATATTATACATTTGTTAATAACGTTTAGAAATATTATACACTTGTCAATAACACTTAGAAACCTTTGAAGTTTTTAGTAACATTTAGAAATGTTAAATACTAGTTAGCGATATATAAAAATGTTGTAAATTAATTAGTAATATTTGGAAACGTCAGACATTTGTTGGTTACATTTGGAAATGTAAAAAATAAGTTAGTAGCATTTAGAACTGTTAGAAATTTGTTATTAAAGGTTTAGAATTATTATGAATTTGTTAACAACACTTAGAAATGTTAAAAATTTGTGAGTAAAGTTCAGAATCGGTAACTATTCCACTTTTAAATAATAATTGAAGTGAAATTCAACGATATTTATGTCATGTGGTTGACTAAGGTTTGTCAGTGATAGTGTATTCCCCAACCAAATTTGAGTTCCAAAATAAATTTTTTGAATTTCTTCGCCGAACAAAATAAATTCAATTATTTATATAAATTCTTCGAATTTTTTCGGCGAATCAAGAAAAGTGCTACTTTTGAAAATAAATTCTTTAATTCTTTCGGTTAACCAAATCAATTCGATTTTTTACATAGATTTCTCGAATTCTTTCGTAGACCAAAAAAAATATATTTTTGAAAATAAATTTTTCGAACCCAAACAAACCCAAATAAATGATATTTTTTGGGGGTTTCAGTACTGGGACACCCTGTACATGGTGTACGGTACTGAAACAATAATTTTCGTATATAGCTATATAGTACGCTGTACTGATACTAATAGTGCGATGAGAGAGCGCGAGGACGATGATGCTCGTGCCAATGAACCAGACGCTCGGCTGAGCGAAACGGATATTTCCACTTCCCATCCGCGGTAGCCGACGGTACACGAGGAATCGAGAGAACCGGCGGCGTCATCGTCACGTTCCACTTGCGACCTCCTCAGGTCTCTCTTCTTACCCATATGTATATATTTATATACAGGGTGACATTGATAAGGTGACCATGATTTTTTAAGGGATTTTTCTACTATGAAAAAAAAAGTTCCTTGGTCTATGGAACTCGAATGGAACTTCGATCACAAAAATTAGTGATCGAAACGTTAGAAATGCTGGTCAAACTTTATTGTTTAAAAGTTGATGCAAAATAATTAAATAATTAATTCAAGCTTATTAATATCAATTTTTCTATCTTCAATAATAATTCAAGTCAAATTTGACGATGTTGGAATAGTTTTCACTGAAGTTTTGTCAGTGATTGTACATTTGTTTCAAATGTCCAACAAAAATTTGTTGATTTTTAAAATTTTATTGATACTGCTAATTAATTACCTATTAAAATAAATCTTTCAATATTTTATAAATTAACTGACAAATTTTAAATCTTTTTATTTATTGTTTTTGCAAGTGACGAAATTGTATTTTCCGAGTATATTTTCTTTAAAACTTTTCTCGTGGTGACAAAATTATATATTTCAAATATTTTAAAAACATCTCTTTGAAACATTTCATCCAATTTTTGTTAAATCGAATCTTTCTTTTCCAGCAAAATCATTTTCGTCCCAATTTTTTAGCAAAATTTTATCAAATAATAAAATTATTTCCATATTTTATTTTTAAAGTTCAGGTCACGAAATTGTTAATCCTAAATTTTGTTTTTTTTTCAAAACCTTTTTTGAACAAAATTGCTTTTACGAATTTGTTTATGAAAACTTTTTTTTCATTCGCAATATTCCTTTTTCCAAATTCGATTTAAAAAAAGTTTGTTTTCGAGACCCAAAATTGTTTTTACCAAATTTTGTTCAATCCTTTTTTTCAGTCACCTAATTTTTCTGCCACACGTGTGAAAAGAACAATACCCGTTTTGTCAAAAGTTTTCTCTCCGTTGGTAAATAATTCTGTACGGGTGATACTTAACGTGCAGTGTATTGTTACTAAATACAGGAATAATGAAAACGTTAATTGCGACGCTAATTACGAGCTGAAGACTTCAATTGGAAGTTGCCCGGGAAGGGTTTGAAACAGGGAGGATCAAAGGAAAGGCAATAATCCCCAGTGTACTGTATTAAAGTCTCATTAATGAGCATTCGTCGCAAAATTAGATTCGCATCTAATCGGTAGGAGGGTCGATCATTCTCCCTGATTAAAAATTGTAAGAAGCTTCAGTGCGATGTTTTATACGAATCTCGATAATAATCGTTGTTTAAGTCGAGAATTTATTTTGGCAATGTCGTGGAAAATATAATTAACAAAAACTCGTGGAATTATACATTATCATCGTCATTCATCTTTGAAAAATAATTATTACTATAATTATTAAAAGATTACATTTTTTTAATAAAACCTTTGAAACGAATAAAAATTATTAAAATAAAAATTTGAAAAACGGAAAAAATAATTGTTTTTCAAAAACTAAAATTGCTTGAAATAATAATTGAAATATTGACTCAAACAACAATTGGTTCAACGACACTGGTGAGCTTGTAGTGGCTAATAGAGCCACGTAAATGGCTACTAGAGCCACCTGTAGGTCAATATAGGCTTCTATAGAGCCAATATAGGCTTCTATAGAGCCAATATAGGCTTCTATAGAGCCAATATAGGCTTCTATTGGTCAATATAGGCTTTTATTGGCCAATATAGGCTTCTATTGGCCAATATAGGCTTCTATAGAGCCAATATAGGCTTCTATAGAGCCAATATTGGCTTCTATTGGCCAATATAGGCTTCTATACAGCCAATATTGGCTTCTATTGGCCAATATAGGCTTCTATAGAGCCAATATTGGCTTCTATTGGCCAATATAGGCTTCTATAAAGCCAATATTGGTTTCTATTGGCCAATATAGGCTTCCATAGAGCCAATATAGGCTTCTATTGGCCAATATAGGTTTCTATAGAGCGAATATAGGCTTCTATCAGCCAATATAGGCTTCTATCAGCCAATATAGGCTTCTATTGGCCAATATAAGGTTCCATAGTCAATCCGCTAATATTAGCTTTGAATAATTTTGCGCAGAACTGTACGCCGAGAAGTAAAGGTGGTCGCGGTATTAGGGTCAAAAATATTTGAGGATCTCGTGTAAATAACGGAAGAAGGGCAAAGTTTTATACGACGATCCAGTGTAATCTTGGATCGTACGAACGCGCGTTCCCGAACGACCTAATGAGGTTCGCGATTCGCACGCTATGTGCCCGACTAGGGTACCAAGGCCTATACGCGAGCCCAGTTCGCGCGGTGAAGTTGACCGATATCGGTGCATTTCTCGTTCGGGCCATCCAGAGGTCGCAGCAAAACGTTCAACTTCGTCGCGTTGAACCATACCTGAAGCCAACGCTGTTAACCGGTCGCAAAGTAAATTTCACTTGCCGAATAATACAGGGTGGTTGCACCCGGAGTCAATGCACCCAACCAACCATTTTGCCTTCCACTCGCTTCCAGTCACGATTGAAACAACATTCGCGCAGCCATTGGCCGAGTAAGGCATAGAAAAATAACGACCCCCTCAAAATGTAGGATTTCATTGAATACCTGATGAACACGTCCACTTCCTTGTTGCCCTATTGATTACCCGCATTGCGTAATCAAGCTCTGTCGCAACATCAAAGAAACTCACCGAAAGAATTCTTCGAAAAGTTACGACCGTTTTTTTCATTAGATTTTTGGTTTTTAGAAAATATGATTTTTTTTAGAAATCATGTTTTTTTCTAGATATCGCGATTTTTTTAGAAATCGTGTTTTTTTTTCTAGAAATCGTGTTTTTTTTAGAAATCATGATTTTTTTCTAGTCGCCCGCGTCGAAAATACTGTCATTCTTATTTTGACGACAAAGTAAATGTGGAAAAGATAAGAATTCGAAATACTGTCGGATTTATTGAAAAAAAAAAGAAAACAAAAGTTCAACATTTCAGAGCTCTGAGTCGTTAGGAAGTGAATGAAATATCGATTTCCTGTTTTGGACCTTACAGAAAGTCAAGTGGATGAAAAGTTCGTAACTTGTTTAAAATCCAACTTAGCAAAACTGTGACGATCTGTAAGCTTCTATTGGCCAATATAGGCTTCTACAAAGCGAATATAGGTTTCTATAGAGCCAATATAGGTTTCCATACAACCAATATAGGCTTCTCTAGAGCCAATATAGGCTTCTATAGAGCCAATATAGGCTTCTATAAAGCCAATATAGGCTTCTATAGAGCCAATATAGGCTTCTATTGGCCAATAAAGGCCTCTTGATAGCCAATATAGGCTTCTATTGGCCAGTATAGGTTTCTATAGAGCCAATATAGGCTTCTATAGAGCCAATACAGGCTTCTACAGAGCCAATATAGGCTTCTATTGGCCAGTAAAGGCTTCTATATAGCCAAAATGGGCTTCTATTGGCTCTACCAGCCACCATTGATCCTGGTAATCCATTTGAGTAACGTTCGGTGAAGGAAAAAAAATCGATATTTCTTCGAAACAATGAAAATATTCTCGGGAATGAAGGTGGCCAATAATTGCGGTGCCGGGTAGTCGGGATGATTGCGCAGTGCCTGCAGCACCGAGTTTTACAGCTATGTGCGATATGCGGCCTATCAGCACGCGGGTACGGGTTTGCCCGCAAGTTGGTCGTGGCAGGGTTGGTAGAATGGCGAAAATATTGCACGCCAGGAAGAGGGAGGTGCTTGGGATGGTGGAAAGAGGAGTTCCAGTGGCCTACGTAAGTTTTCGTCCTGCCTGTGTTTCAGCGTACACGTTTATACAAAGGATCCATAAACAGGACTGGATGGAAGTGTTGGTGGGAGAGTACCGGGATTTGCGCCGGTCGAAGGACGAAAATGGGGGGTGGGGGGTTAATGGACGTTGAGGGCATGACCCATAAGGGAGAGAGGGGGAAACACGCGCATAACGAAGAGGGATCTTTGCGGCATTAGAGACTCGTTCAACACGGAGACGGAAAAGACCAGAAAAGGGGTTCTTCAACATCCCAATTTCTCACCCCATACTCACCCTTCGAAATTTACGAGCCGTGTCAAAAATTAACCACACTCGTATAAAACATCCAAACTGACATTCCTTCTACTATCTCTCTCCGTTCTACTATTACTCGACGCAATTCCACATCCCGATTTTTTCCACTTCCTGCCCCCGACCAATTATCCGGTCACCAAACTCATTGTTGTACCTTCGACGAGGAACTTTGCCCACTCCAAAAGAATACCTCTTCCAGATTGCTTCCCAGTTCCCAATGAATGCGGTATTCTTTCTTCGCTGTTTTTTTTTTTTTTTAGTTTTTTTGTTCATTTTCGTCGAAGGGGAAAATGAACTCGCTCGCTTGGCAGATTCCGACGACGGATGTGGAACTCTGGACTCGCGAATGAGTTTGGTAGGTTTTCGATCCTGCCGAACTGAAAATTTGTGGGATTGTCACGATGAGCTTTTTTCCTCAATTTTCAATTGAAGCAATATTTAGAGGACCTCGAATTCTCCAAAGACAATATTTTTTGTCTTGAATTATTCGTCAAGACAAATTCTTATCAACTAAAATGGATGAGATATAAAAAAATACGAAAGAAACTTTTATCAGTAAAAAAATTCTTATCAGTCAACATTGTTGAAGTATTTTCTGGATGGATATTAAAAAATCGCAAAAAAGTATTATCAGTCAAAAAAGTTGTTATCAGCGAAAAAATTCTTATCAGTCGAAGAATCCTTATCAATAAAAAAATTCTCATCAGTCAAAATAAATTCTGATCAGTAAAAAAAGTTCTTAGCAGTCAAAGAATCCTTATCAATAAACAAAATTCTTATCAGACAAAAACAGTCTTATCAGTCAAAAAAATTCTGATTAGTCAAAAATGTTTTTATCAGTCCAAAATTCTTATCAGCCAAAGAATCCTTATCAATAAAAAAATGGTTATCAGTCAAGAAAAATTCTTATCAGTATAAAAAAATATCTTAAAATCCCAAAACGTCTGTACAGATTGTGTGTAAAGTTCTCAGCCTCGTAATTGCGATACTCTCATCAAAAGAAGATCCATAAAATCGACCAACTTTTTTTAGATTTACACGGATCCGTTCGAGGACATCGTCGGGGCGAGAAGTGAATCCCGATTGAGAGTACTCGAAGACGGAAAAAGCCTCGAGTGTGAAATCATTCTATATACGTATTCCCGAGTATTGCGAGTCCAAAAAAAGAAGACTCAGGGTTTGAGCCATCAAAGCGGAAGTTTCCCGCGGCTAGGCCGAAAAGAGTGGAGCAAAAAGAATCGTTTGATCTCCGATTGCTATCGTTGCTTCGCTATTTCGCGTCCGCCGCAATGACCCGTTAGCCCCGGGAGGATGTTGGGAAAAGGAGTCGCGGAACCCCCGAAATTGCCCGATTCCTCGACGCCATTACGATCTCAAAGATGCTCGGGGATGAGTCAATCCCGATGACGCAACAAGACTGATATTGCTCTTCGACGACTCCGAATGTTTGGGTCCTTGGTATCCAACCAAAATCAATCTTGTGCCAGTTCAATCATTTTTTTTTGCCTAATTTAGGATCCTAGAATTCTCCGAAGTTAATACTTTTTTTTTAGTAATTCATAACCTCAATTTTTTATTTAAACAATGTTTTAGGGTCTTAGAATTCTCCAAAGCCAATACTTTTTTTTATTAGGAATTCATAACCTCAATTTTTTATTCAAACAATTTTTTGGGGTCCTAGAATTCCCCAAAGCCAATATTTTTTTTTTTGCAATTCCTAATCTTAATTTTTAAGTTGAACAATGTTTTAGGATCCTAGAATTCCCAAAAGCCAATTTTTTTTTTATTAGCAATTCATAACGTCAATTTTTAATTTAAACAATCCTTTAGAGTCCTAGAATTCCCCAAAGTCACATTATTCAATTCAAAATTCGTAACCTTAATTGTTAATGAAAAAAAATTCGAAATCGACGCAATTATTTTTACCGGTTTAAAAATCGAAAATTCCCCAAAACCCTAGTTTTTTTACTACAACTATACAACCTCAATTTCTAATTTTGAAAAACCCGATCCGGGTCTATTTTAAATCGCTCCAATATTTTTTGCCCATTTACAATCCTAGAATTCCAAAAATCCTAGTTTTTTTTCCACCTATTGATAAACTCAAATAAAAAGAAAACCTTTCGTGTGAACCCTGGATAATCCAAAATCCCTGAAATCCCTAAGCTCCTAGATTTCCCCAAAGCCCGTTTTTTTTTTCATTAGAAACTCATAACCTTAATCCCCAAAAAGAAAAATATCGTATCACGTAACGATGAAAATAAATCGATAAAAAAAAAAAAAAAAAATCAAGAAAAACAAAGAATCGTTGGAGTCGAACGATGCAAACTGCACCGTCATGGCGCTTGGTATGAAACCTTTTTCTTCGTGTTTTCTCTTTCAATTTTTTTTTCGTTCCTTTTTTTTCGACATTCCTTATCGTTTCTCAATTCGAAACGTACGTGTATCGGGAACGAGTTTTCGATCAAGAAAATAACGGGACATCGGGGCTTGATGGAACAGCAATGCGGAAGGCGACGAGGAAAAAAAAAAAACGGACGAGAGAAGAGGAAACAAAAAAAAAACAACCGATCGAAGAGTGGTCGCAAGGATGCGTGGAAACGCCGCTACGGAGAGGGAAAATTCGCCCTCTCGACGAGCCTCTGAAGTTCAGGGAGAGAGAAAGAGAAAAACGAGAGAAAAAGAGAGAAAACGGTTGCCCTGAGATACCTCGAGCTCAGTACCGCGCCCAACGAAGATCCTCGGAGGATCGAATGAGGGAAAAAAAAAATGGCCGGAAGGGCGGATTCGTAGGCCGAAAAGAAAACTCCCTCGATGAACGCGAAGACGTCAATCGTACCTCCCAAGAATTACATTCGACTCTAATTGGAGAACCTGAGACGGAAATAAACGACGAAACTTTTCGATCTTTATAATCCCCTGGAGGTTATAGATAAGAACTTGTGTAAATATAGGTAACGAAGAAAAAAAATTATGTTCAATCGGTGTTAATTTAACTATTACATTTATGTATTTTTTTTATATAATGTAAATGTGCTTGTAATTATTCAATTGTTTATGGAAATATTCAAAAATAATTCATCTATTATTATTGGGCAATTTTCAAAAATTTTCCCGATTTTATATTTATATTTCATCGATTCGTAAATATAAATATTAAATAATATGGAAATTTTCAAACATAGAATTATTACTCTATCAAAAACAATTCCTAAAATTGTCAATTTTTTCGCGATTTTTCAAAACCCATCCAGTAATACCTAAATTATCCAACAGTACAATTTTCAATAATTAAATACGCGAAAATGAATATTTTCATAATTGATTACTAATCGAATTAATAAACCCCGTTGACTGAAGATGATTGAAAAATTGATGAAAAATCATCAAATTCATTATCGTTATCGATAATTAATTAAATCGACCCAATTTTCTCCGGAATTAAAAAAAAGAGGTGAAAATCATTTTTTCCCTCAATTTTTTCTACCCTGTCCGATCGCTTTTTGCGTGCCAGAAAAATAGCGAAAAAAATGAACGTATCGAAACGTGCTTGCGATTGTCGAATATTTTTGGACTCTTTGAGAACACGATAAAATTAACGCTAGTTCTCAAACGATTATTACTGGTGGCAAAAAAAAAAAAAAACAACAACGACAACAACGAATGCCCTTTCGAAGACAACCCTTTCGAAGGACTTGACTAGTCTTCAACCCCCCTTTATTCGTTTCTCGGTCAGTTCTCTTGGTTGGGTCGTAACGTGTAGACCGGCCGGCCGGCACACATCATCGTTGTGCTTCCCGAACAACGATGACGACGACGTCGACGAGGACGGTCATGCGTACGCAACGGGGCTAATCGGGCGTCGTCAAGGGAATTTCTCTGCTGTTGCTGCGGAACACACATTTTTCTTTTGTATATATATATCTTTATATACGTATTTGTATATATATACAGGGTGTCCCACGTAAGAATATCATCCGTGAAATGGGGAGTTGGGTCTAAATTCTGAGTCGATTGATACAAGCATGTACGGTTCCCGGATCAACCCCTGAATTGTTATTAATTTTTAAAGGCAGCTAATCAGGCACGCCCCTTTAGGGCGTTTAGCCTCGAAATAATTATTATATTTAGACGTTTAGTGTCATATCGCAGGTCCATGACGATGTATTTTTATACCTTGAAGACAAATCCACAATTTAATTCGCATTGAACTCTCCATCGCATTGAACTCTCCATTTCTAGGGAAAAATGTCGAAAAAATATTCTAGAAAAGTTTTTCGCATTTTCCCCAGTCTAATTTTGCACTTTCGGCAAAAACTCGGGCATATTCGTAACCAGCGGACAATTTCCGATTAAATAGACCCTTTTAAGAGTTTAAAGACGGAAAAAATATTTTTCGACTTTCCCGGCCATTTTTCCGGAATCTCAAAAATCACGATATTTCAAAAGGTCGTAGGGTGAGCTTCTTGTTAGCTACGGAGATTTATTTGGTGGGTTTGGAAAAGGTTTTTGCCTGACTTAAATAATCGCGTTGGATTCGTATCGATATCTCGCATAGTTTTCCTGGAAAGGGCAAAATTTTCATGATAAAATCTTGAAAATCCTGTTTTTAGAAGTTTTTTACGATTTCCCCATGAATATTTCGGGTTTTGGGGGAAATTAATGGTAGATTCATGCTCAGGAGATCAAATTACATCAAAATAGACCATTCAAAGAAATATTAAAAATCCAAACTTTTTTTGGATTTTGGGGCAAAAAAAGTTTTTTCACTCAATCATCGATAACTTTTTTTCCTTCAGGATTTGACACTCCCCTTTGTGCTCAATCTTTTCGTTATGATTTTATCTTCAAAATGCTTTTTTAAAAATTCGAATCCAATGATTTTTCGATTTTTGGCAGAATTTCAAAGTTGGACCATCGATTTTTGCAAATTTTTCCATACATACCCCTTTGCCTCTTTTTTTTCGATTTTTCAA